>QRFJ01001204.1:419615-532763 GCA_006176705.1 Cocos nucifera
AAAAAATCAACAAATAAAAAAAAAAAAATATAAAAAATAAAATTTAAAAATAAAAATAAATATCAACAAAACAAATCAAAAAAAATTTTATCTAAAATTTATTTTAATTATTAAATAATAAAAATTAGATCTAAAATATTTCATATCTGATTAGAATCAAAGAAAATATTTTTTGAAATATATCTCTTGATTCGATCAGATCTAAACGAACCTGGTTCGAAAAATCAAAATTTTTCTTCAACTAGTATCAGAGCCAAGATTCTAAAAGTATTTAGATATAATTTTAAATTTATTCTAATAAGAAAATAAGTAATTTTAAATATCACATGAGATATGATCAGATCTAAAATCAAAAAAAATTAAAATTAAATAATTTGGATCTAAGATTAGAAAATATGCATGATTAGTTCTAAAATAAAATAGTTCTATAGAATAGTCTTGCATGTTTTCAATTTAATATGATTAAATCATATTTTATATATATTTATTTACTATTTTTTGATATTATAATTATTATAATAATATTTTAAAAATAATAAATAAAATTATTTAATTTTAAAACATCATATTGAGATATGATTGATGCATGTTTAGACTAGTTGTAGAATAGTTCTACATAATTATCTAGATTAGAGTTTATTTTGATAAGATCAATTTAAATCTAATTTTTTAGATTATTATGAGATAATTTAGATCTGAAAATATGCATGATTCGATACATGAGATGTATGCAAAATATGCCATGATTAGATCTAATTTGTATATGAGATATATGATATAGATCTAAAACAGTTTTGTAGCATTACATTTCCTGATTAAGCATGTCCTCATTTGGCCGTCCAGTGCATTGAATATGAGAGATTTAAAGGGCTTCCTTGACGAGTGAGGGGTTTAGTGCTGCCGTCTTATCGAGGGTTGGGTTGGTCCTGTGTAGTTGTATAGGGATTGCTGCGGCGTTCTATTTGTGGGATGGTGCCTTTTGAATCAAAAAATTTCAAATACCTTACTTTCTGCAAAAAATCCCCTAGATTCTGAAATCCTAGGAATTTTATTGTGCATATTTTATTTATGACACCCTACGAATTAAGAATTAAGATTTATAAAAATTTTAATTTAAGAATCTAAAATTAGAAATTGTAGATCTAAAAATTCTAAATATTGGATTCGGGCTTGGGAGGCTTCATTAGTATCTTAGGTGGTTGATCAAACCAAATCAAGAAGTTGGTTAGGATGGGGATCAATAATGCTTAAATGACCAGCCTAATAGGATTAAGTCATGGATCAAGATCGAGTTCACGATCAAGCCAAAATCTAATTAGGCTTCAGAGGTTAGAGTCTGGATTGTAGGCTACCCAATTACTTTTGACTCAACAATTTGGTAATCTAAGGAAGTTTGGCACATACAACCGACTGTTTTTAATGGAGCTACTCACCTGAATGCATTCTTTATACGAGTTTAATGGCATAAAATCCCTTCCACCGATCTCACTGTACTAGCCATATCTGTTAAACCCAGTTCGATTTGATGTGTGGTCAATAATCCAAGCTAAACCCATGCCCACTAGGTTAGTCATAATTAATATACTGATGACAAGTCTAGGTTTAAAATGAGACCTAATCAATTCTCTCTAAGAAAAGATTAAGTTTGAGGTCTTCCACCATTATAGATGTGCGGGACCCTTTCTCAGGATTGATTGTTTCTCATTGGATATTAGTGGCTCATGGCACCAGAGAAGAGGAACCATGTCTATTAGGCATTGGCATGCTAATGAGCTGGAAGGAACGAGTTGGGCTCAAATTTTGGATATGGCTGAGAGACTCAATTAGAATCTAGTTTGTGGCAAATGTAGTGGGTCTGACTTAACTAAGAGAGTGGATCAATATTTCAGGAATGGTGAGATTCATGAATTAGAGATCAAGTTTGGGTGGCACCAGATTAGAGAATCATTGAACAAAAAAGCTGTTCACTCATTTGACGAACCTATGACCAAGAACTGTAAGTGAGATGATGAGTCAGTTAGTGAGGACCGCACCACCCACTAAAAATCATTAATCATGAAAGATTTTCGCATCTCTACAAAGAAAAGTGTAGGATCCGAGAAAATAGTGGAAGCTAATTTAGTTTAAAAATAAAATTCTTTAAATAAAAATTTGTGTGATCAAGTCATAAGTACAGTATCTAACTAGAATCTTGCTCTCACAGAAAAAATATCTGCGTCCAAATCCATTGACATGTATCTGGACACACATTAGACTGACCGGACCCAATTAATAAAGATTGGCTCAAGACTACAAAATCATTTTAGGTTTCGAGATGTTAACCCATGTATTGGACCAGGATCCTCCCATCTTATCAGTCTGTCCATCCACTGAACAGAGAGCATCTCTAGAAAAATGGATAGACGAAGATAATAAGGCCAGATATTACATATTGAGCTCGATGTCTGATGAGCTCCAGCGCCAACATGAAGATATCCTTGACTGCTCACCAATGTGGCGGCCTCACCTGCAGGAGATGTTTGGTGAACAGAGTCGCGCAGCCAAGTATCAAGTCACGAAATAGCTTTTTAAGGCTAAGATGCGTGATGGACAGTCAGTCCAAGATCACTATCTGATGATGATCAAGGATATGGAAAAGCTTGAGAAGCTCGGTATGAAGTTAGACTTGGATCTGCAGAACGATATTATTCTGTAATCCTTTGACTGATCGCATATGGATAATTCATCATGAATTACCACAGCATAAACTTCAAAAATTTCTTGGCCAAATTATGAACAGCTGGTCACTGACCTGAGCTTTCTATGAAAAATTCAAAGGCTGAGTTCTTGCTATGGAATGGACTTTCTTCCAAAAGAAAGTCTTATGAAAGAAAACGAAGGTCTATGAAAAAAATAGAAGGGGGGGTAGAAGAAGGAAAACGCGCAGAAGAAGTAGAGTCGGAGGATGAAAGCTACGCCAAAAGAAAAAAATGTTTTCCAAGTGCAACAGCGATGGCCACTTGAAGCGGAACTGCCCGACTTAACCTAGCCACCTTTTATAAGAACAAGAAGGAAAGGGTCCTCTGGAGGTATGCTCGTTATTGAGTCTAAACCTTATGGTTTCTTCTACATCCAGTTGGGTGCTTGACTCTGGTTCTAGTGCTCATCGGTGCACTTCCATGCAGGGTTCTTGGAGGATAAGCAGCGATGGCTGAGGGATGGAGACATGATCCTATGCATCAGTTAATGGAGCAAGAGTTGCTGCAAGTGGCCGATGGAAACATAACCCTTTCTTCGATTACCATTCTGGTTTAGACTTAGTTTTGAAAGACTTGTTATTATGTTGCTTGTAGCTAGCAGGAATTTGATTTCTGTTTCATGCTTAGCACTAGAGGCGATGTGATTACCTTCTTTAAGGACCATTGTAACAGTTCTTATGAAAGAAATAAAATTGCAAATGATTTCCTTAATAATGGGTCCTTTGCAACTACATTATTGATGTACCTGTTCTAACTACAAAACAAAACGTGAATGCCAAACGACCTTAGGGATAATCCAAACGGACAGATATGCTATGGCACCTAAGATTAGTTATATAGCAGAGCATAGGATCAATAAATTGTTGAGAAAAAATGGGCTATTGAGTCCATGACTTCCGAGTCATTATCCAAACTTGTGAATCTTGTCTCCAAGACAAAATGACCAACCAACACTTTCTTTTGTTAGGACAATGGGGATGAGGGCCACAGATCTCCTACCCAGTACATACTGATGTGTGCGAACCATTGATTGCCAACTAAAATAATTTTGTCTACTTCATTTCTTTATCGAATGATCTGTCTAGGTTATGTTGTAAAATGTGCTATCTTATGGAGACACAAGTCTGAAGCTTTTAAAAGTTCAAAGAATTCAGACATTGAAATAGAAAAAACAAACTAAAAAAAATCCAGTAAGATTTCTTTCGATCAGATCGAGGCAGGTGAATTACCTTAGCCAAAAAATTTTAGGGGACTAACTCAAGGATAATGGCATAGTCTCTCATGACTCCACCAAAAAATACCTCAACTCAACGAGGGTTTCAGAATGGAAAAAATCGAACCCTATTATAGGATATTGGTCCGATCCAGATTGAGCTCCACAAGGACCTCCCAAATATATTGGGCGATACTCATTGTTAACTTCATTTATCTATTTGAATAGGTTCCCTCTAAGACCATTCCTAACCACACCGTATGAGATATGGCACGGGTAAGGAAACCCAAGTCTGAGTCATCTCAGAATTTGGGATTTCCGGACTCAATGTTCAAAAGATAATAAGCGGATAAGTTAGAGTTTAATTCTTCAGAGCTCGATCATAGGATATCCTAAAGAGTCATTAGATTACTATTTCTACATTCTAGAAGAACCATAAATGTGATTGTTGAGTTTGACATGCATCTTTTCTGAAAAAAGATAGTTTATTCAAATAGCGGCATTGAAAGCAGATTAAGCTTGATGAGAAAAGTCTTCACAAGTACTAATGATGAGCTTATAAGGATCAATTGGAAATCGCATATCAAGTTGTGCCAATATAAACAGCATCCTTCTGCACATCCTCGTAACATCGAAAAGATTGTCACTCATCTTCCTGAATTAGTATTACTTTATGTATTATTTCAGAGGAACGGAGAGAAAATTGTTCCTCGTAAGTAATTTGGTGCTCATTGGTTGATTGCATCCCAAAACCTTACAACGGGCGTACTATCAGTATATCGACTCCGAGAAAGGGTCTAGAGGGAATCGCAATCAAGACAATTTTGACTCGATGAACTCTGAACCAAGTCTGGAACCTGGTAGATCCATCCAGAAGGATATAGTACCTATGGGTGTAAATTGGATTTCTTCAAGAGTCAAGATTTGGTGTACGATGAAATATGGACGACATTCAAGGCCAGACTAGTGGCTATAAAGTTGATAGTCAACAAGAAGTGCGATTGACGTAATCAGGATACCTTTTTTCGCTACAATTTGGCTATGCTAAAATCTATCCACACCATTGCTTGCCATGTGCAGCCGTATATCGATGGATGAAATATGACAAGATGAGCGTGAAAAATTGCATATTCTTGAAATGGATATCTTGAGGAAGATATCTATATGGAACAGCCGCTAGGTTTACATCTTAGTGATACTGATCATAATGGTTTGGCAAGTGCAAAGGTCCATAATATGGATTTAAGTAAGTCATCTCGGAGCTAGAACACCTCGTTTCTGAATGATCGTGATCAAATAATATTTGTTTATTCATCGCAAAATTTGTAAGATGATATCTTGTATTCTTTTTCAAAAAAGGTCATGTGGAGTGCTAGGTGTCTTCCTCCGTATTATGACTGATGACATCCTCCTTATTGGGAATGAAATTCCCATAATGACAACAGTCTAAGTATTATGGTTTCCAGAATTCTCATGAGTAGACCTACTGTGAAGCATCCTTTATTCTAGGATATAAGGTCTATAGGGAGTTAGACCGAATTAGGATGCTAGGGACTTTCCACAGAAGATGTACATAGTAGGAAGTACTAAACGAGGTTTAGTACGGAAATTACTCTAAGAGGAGATAATATCTTCAATGATCATGGTAATGCATGCTAGATTGTAACATGAGACCAGATATAGCCCAATCTGTGAGTGTCACAATAGTAGATAATCAGTCAAATCTAGGTAACAGAATCACTGGACTTTCTATGAAATGTATTCCTGGTAAGATACTTGAGAAGAACTAAGGATATGATGTTGGTCGTTGATAATGGAGACTCCCAAGTCTGAAGGATACACAGACTGCGATTTCATGTCGCGATGGTAAATGATCGTATAAAGTCGATCATCTGAATGTTTCTGTTTGGTGCAATGCGTGGTTGCTTATCAGACTGTGAAGACGTTCTAAGCCAAACCGTGATATGCATGTTATCCACCATGAAGTTAGAATATTATCACGCATCAGAGCTGCGCAGGAAGCATTCGGTACAAGAAAGTTGCTGTAGATAATTAGTAAATAATGCCATCAGATGGCCATTCCTCTTATACTGTGATAAAATGGCCGCCCTATATAGCCCTTGCTAAGGAGCTGAGTCTGCACCAGAAATCCAAGCACAATGAGCGGATACCAATCAGACATCCGATAGCATACCTCATTCGTTGCGATTACCTCAGAAGGATTATGTCGAGGTCAAGAGTAGTCGACTCTAATAGATAATCGTGGCACGACCCACTTTACAAGTCATTGGGACAAACCAAAAATTTGAAGCCCACCTTAAGAAATGGGACTAAGAGCCTTGTAGCCAATTGGCTTTAGGATTAAGTGAGAGAGATTGTTAAGGATATATGTGCCCCTAGAATGCCAAAATTGGCTGACATATTGTAATTATACTTCTTAGGGGCTATTATAAATGTATAATTTTTGATCTAAATCATATAAATTAATTATTTGTTCTATACAAGTGTATGTAGTGTCTGTGATTACATCCCTTTTGAGTTAATGTAATGATAATTCATATTTGTAAGAGTTGAAAATTTCAGATATGAATAATTCATTATTTAATCTATAAAATTGCTTACCCGACTATAATTGGATCAATGCACGAGGATGGTGACTTATCCAGAAGGTTGATTGTTACAATCACATTCTCTTTAGAGATGAGTCTTGAGTCTATGGTATGAGACACCGCGAGCGTGAGTACAGGTACTCATTAGAGAACGAGAGGCACTGGAGTGTGACCACCTCGAGTAGTCATTAGAAAAGTCTACCTTCTCATCAATGACTGACTGTCGAGCTGGCAAAGGTGTGTCTATGGTTCTTTGACCTTAGATGTCATCGGCAGTTCATCTTGAGGGTTGTTATAGTTTGACTACACCATTAACCTCGGTTCCTAGCCATATGGAAACCCTGAGGTGTATTGTTGACTATAGCACATGTTCATTGTAGGAACTGGATCGCATCAAGATGGAATCTATATACCTCGGTGGTAAGAGGAGCAGCCCTATGATGATCATGAGGAATTAAGTCCAAAAGCCCAGGCCATGGCAGAGTGAAATAATAGAAGAGTTTCTATTTAGGTTTTTACATCGAACTTGAATCGAATGATTACATCATATGACAGAGACTAGGGTTTGACAAGTTCACCTTTAACTTAATCTGATGCTGGCAGGGCTCAAGAATAGAAGAACTTAATCACACAGGTAGCTGCACCAAGAGTTCACATTCAGCTCTGATGGATTGCCACCATATACTGCTTAGTGTCACTGGTGGATTTTGGGAGCAATTAGAATGATTTAGATGATCGATCATTCTAGCTGTTCGAATCAGAAGAGTTCTGATCCATCGAAAGGAGTTTCGATGATGTCAATGATAGAGATCATGACATATCCCATTATCATACAGAACTGAATCTAACTGGATCACACAAACAAAAGTTTGAATCTAGTGATCATCAATTAAACTAATCCAGTTCAATTGATCTGAATGAGATTCAATTAGGTTCAAAAAAATCGTGCTAGCACTCGATTGAATCTAACGTTCTTCTTTTACTATCATAAATAGTTATCCTTACTGAGCCAAAGGAGTTTGTGCTCAATCAGAGACCTTCACTTGGTCTGACTGGAGCCTGTCCAGATCAGAAAAGGATTGTCTTATTTTGTAAGATAATACCTACCATTTTTGGTCACCTGTCATTTCTCGTTCTTTGATTTTGGTCAAAAGTTGACCTTTGATTGGTCAAATGTTGACCATTGACACTTTGACTTCTGTCCATATGTCACGCACCTATTGGAGAGCTGGTGGGGGCCTGTCCCCTTACCAGAACCTAGCAAGGAGGAGGACGCACGCCACCCTTGGCGTGTGCCCAAGCTGGAGGCGCCCAGGAGTCCCTGTTAGATAGGGACTCCATCTTCTTTTTGGATTTCGATTAGAGTTCTCCTAAAAATCAAGTTTGACTGGTCTTAGGCACCATCTAAGGAGGAATCCAAGGGACCTATTCCCACCAATTAGATTTAGATCTAATTTCATAAAGGATTGTGATTGGTTGGGAAGAAGAGGAGTTGGATCATGCTTAGTCTATAAATAAGATCCTGCGCCCAACTCAAGGAGTACCTAAAATCAAGAAGAAAATCTCCACGCCCCAAGGCTTCCTCTCCTCTCCTCCTCCATGCCAAAACATCTTCTCCTTCTCCTCTCCACGTCCAAAGTGGTTTGGATTCTTGGTTGGTGCAATCCAGACGAGAGAAAGGTGACAGAAAGCTAGAAGGCTGCGCTGCTGCAAAGGACAGCTGCTGATCTTCGAAAGGTATTTTGAAGATCCTCCAAATCAGATCCAGATCTAATTTTTGGAGACGTGATAGAGAAGAAGAGAATCTTCAGATCCAGCTCGAGTGGATACCGATAGAGGCCAAGCACTTGCGTGGCTAGTTTCAGAGCCTTCTGCTGCTTACAGGATCATCAACAGGTAATAAGATTATCCACTTCAAGATAAATTAAATTTGATTTAATTTATCTAAATTTATTTTGATTATTAAAATAATAAAAATTAGATCTAAAATATCCCAAATCTGATTAGGATCAAAGAAAAAAAAATTTGAAATGTATCTCTTGATCTGATCAGATCTGAACGAACCTGGTCCGAAAAATCAGGATTTTCCTTCACTTGGAGACCTTTGGGATGATCATCTCTATAGCTAAAGACCTATGCTTGCATTTTTGCATGACTCTAGAATTGTACGATCCCTTCTGCTTGATAATTGCATCACTTTTTTTGGACTTTTTCAAAAAATTTACAACTTTTACATGTTGTACCACCTAACATGCTTTTCTAAAAGCACAGCCTATCCACCTACACACGCCACTCCATCTGAAACTGTGCATTATCGGTGCTAGTGCTATGATATTGATGATTCTGCACCTCCTCTGCTCTAAACTCATGCCAAATTTTCTCTCTACTTATGAAGCCACCACTCTGGAGTTCTATCTATGAAGCCACCTCTCTAGAGCTCCACCTATGAAGCCACCACTCCAGAGCTCCACCTGATCCAAAGTCCATTTGATACTGCAGAAGAATCTGACTCTATCATCGAGTCACCCAAGGCCAACCACTCAACACTACATTGTTGAGCCTACCATTGCACCTCGATAACCATCGCTATTCCTTTGAATCCTCCGCACTCCACGGACCCCTCCGAAGCCATCTCGGATACTTCCACAATCCACAAGCACCTTCAAAACATACAGGAGCTCATCCAACTTCTTGAATCTAGCGACTGAATCCTAAAAAATTGCATCCTAGCACCTCTCCTCTTCTACCCCTGCACCAACCATCACTTCAGTTGCATCCAAAGAAACTACAGCTCAAATCCTGTCCTACGCTCAAATCCGTCTATCTCATCTCAAGGCTCTTGAGACTCTCTGGCTCTCCCTAAGACCTGCTCCTGGACTTCCTGAGATATCTTCTGACACTCTCCACTGAGATACCTCCCTCGACTGCTACACCACCGAGCCTCTCTTAGCCCCATGCCTCCAAGAAAGCACTACTATAGCACTCCAGTGCTCCTGCCTCATCTCGACACCATCTCCTCATAGGTATCTGGATTCTCTCTTGCTGCATATAACCCATCCTTTATCTGAATCATGATTTTTCATAATGCTCCTATAGAAGAAACCTGATCCAAGATACTCCTGACTGCTCTATACCCCTGGCGCTCCTTGAGACACTCTGGCTCTACTTAAGACCTGCTCCTGATCTTTTTGAGATGCCCCTAATACTCTGCTGAGATACCTTCCTTGGTTATTACACCACCAAGCCTCAATCAACCTTTATGCCTTTAGGAAAGTGCTATTGCAACACTCCAGCACTCCCTGACTTATCTCTATGCCACTCTACAGCCGCCTAGCCATAACTTGCTGGACTTCCATCATCGCTTCACCCATCTTGAAAACTCTGCAACCCCACAGGAACCTCTAAAACCACCAAGGATCTTCACCTTCTTTGAATCTACTACGATGCTCTATGGATCAGTGATAAGCATCATAAATTTACCAATAAAAGTATTAATTTATTAATTAATTTATATTAATTTTTAAAAATTATCAATCAATTTATATATAATTTTTAAAAAATTCATATTTTTATTAATTAAAAAATTAATTAAAAAATAATAAAAATTAAAAAAATAAAATTTTATCATCAATAGAAAGAGCTCATTTTTTTGATTATAATAAAATAAATTTTAAGTAAAACGAAGCTAAAATGGAAAAGATATGAATTTTTAAAAATATAAAATAAATAAAAATTAAATAAAAAAGAAAACGGCTCAGCCGGCTCCGCAAGCCGAGCCACCAAGCCAAGCCGAGCCACCAAGCCATCAAAGCTGACTCAGCTGTTTAAGCCATCAGTCGATCCACGATCCAGGCATGGACCGTCAGCTCAGCAAAATCCGACAAATCAGAGCTTGCCACGTGGTGAACCTAGACCCCTAAAGGGTCTACAAAAATTTATCGTGGCTCATAAGGGTAATTTAGTCTTTTTTGCTCGGCAACAAAGGTGCTGATTGGTTGCGGTGTGTGGTGCGGCCGATCCACGCGGTCCATGAAAATAGTGATTGCGCGATCGGATGGATGTGGTTATTTGCGGTCAGGATCGGACGGCTGTGGTTGCTTTCGGATTTGATCCAGCTGCAGACATCATGCGGATCACCATCGAACGACAGCGCTCGATCCAGGCGACGATCCGACGGTCCAAAAAGCTCCCGACGGCGATCAAACTCTCAGGCGCGTGATTTGCGGTCAGATTTTCTCCATCAAGCGTGATCCAATGACCAGAATTTAATTCGATCCGATCTGAGCTGATCTACATCCGATTTTGATGATTTTTGGACCGTTGGATTTCTATTGAACGGTTGGATTTTATCAAATTTTATCAGAGATGTATCAAAGCTGTTTTGATTCAAATTTTACTCAAATTCTTTTATATTTTGATGATTGTAAAGTCTATTAGTCCCACATTGCCCAGAAGCAAACTTTCCAGCCCTCCTAGCTCTATAAAAAGGACTCAGGCCTCCAAAAATCAATATCTCTGATCAAGGTGAAATCTTGGTACAAGGAGAAGCCAGGCTATAGGTTAAAGGCTGCTTCAAAGCAACGGGTGCCAAGAAGAAGAGTCGAGCTTCTACACCATCTTTCTGCCAATGCCGATCCAAGATCAGAGATCAGGCTATTTTATTTTATTTTCTTTTTTTTTAAATTTTATGTATTTAAATTTTGAAATTTTAATTAATAAAAATTTTATTTTTACATTTTAATTTCTTACTTTTTATTGTAATTTAATTTCAACACTTTAATTATTACTTTTTATTGCAAGTAGATGCTAAGATCTAACTAATAGATCTTAGTACCAAGTTTAAATTTCTGCACCTTTTAATTTTCATCTTTTAATTTTTCGACTTCACTTTTGATTCCAAAAACTCAAATCTTTTTCTTTTTTTTTTTCAAAAATCAAAGATTTCAAATCTAAAATACTACCTTCCCTATGGATTCGACTCGACTTACTGCTATCTACGCATTTTCAATGATTTTAAGAAGTCGGATTAAACTGATAAACACGGTGTCTTAACGACAACATTGTGTTCCTATCAATCAGCCATCTCCATCATCCCCAAGGCTTTGCAAATCCATGCTCTGATCGAATCACTGAATGCATCCTCGACTACTTCGCTACCTTCTTGCAACTGAAGGACGTATAGTCGCTTCTTCAGCCTTTCTTTGACTATTATCCCTTAGAAAACTTCTCTTCAACTACCAAACAGTCTCACACTGCCCATCTTTCTAGAGAACCCTGTCACCCATCATATATCTCAGCCTTTTCAAGTAAGATCGATCAGAAAATCATGCACCCAAATCTTCCATCCAAATTTTTTTTTTTTCATTAATTCTCTCTGCCTCCATCTTTAATCCGCTGCTTTCGATTGGTTAAACCATAATAATAACATAGGTAGATCTGAGACATACCATAGAATACTTGTGTAAATTTTTTGATTTCTTCTCGTATAACTTCTTCTTTGTTTGCACGCACCATCAAGCTCTGATATCAATTGTAAGAATCCGGTAGAGCTCTGATACCAAGTGTTGCGGAACCCTCGATCTTTAGCGCGAACCTGAGAAGACCTATGGCACTCTCTAAGGCAGCAAACTACTGATCACCCACTTGGATCTGTGCTAGGGCACCTCCCTTCTTGTGCCTAAGGAAGGCACCCTCCTTCTTAAGGGCTTCTTCAAGAATCCTAGGGTGGCAACACTAAAGAAAAGAGAGAAGAGAAAAGAGAGATTGAGAGAAAAAAGATATGTATTCCATCCATATTATGAAATTCTAATACATCATAGGTATTTATACATAGATATTAGGTCCGACCAAAAACTCTTCTAGCTAATCCAATATATGAAAGAACTCACCAAGCCCATATACATTCATATCTCTCATGCTCTCATTCTCTGGATCTAAACTTGACCCATACATGAGTTAGCCACCTTAAGACTTTATTGGACCAGGCCTTAAGATCCTAGGATAAAAATCTAACCTAGACCCAAACAAAAAATCCCATCTAGTTCTATTCGCCACCATTGAGCTGACTCTGTCAGTAGTCGAGCCGACTCGTGTTAGGATTTGATACCTCAAATTCGACCCACAGCAAGAAGAAAATCAATTTTTAGTACAGCAGTCAGGTTAGCTCTGATATGCGGTCGAGTCAGTTTGGATTGAGATCAAGCCAACTCGAACCACAGTCGAGTCAGCTCTCTCAAGCAGATAGATAGTAGAAATTCGGATGAGATGTAGTCAAGCCAGCTCGACCCCTGACCGAGCCAGCTTGATGGAGGAGAACAAAACATGATGGAATTTTTTCTATTTAGACTTGGATTATGATTAATCCAAGGGATCTACAGGAGTTGCACATGGATCATAGGATCCAGTAGCCATGAAGAATTGTAGTCATGATCTAAAGATCGAAAAATATTTCAAGATGCCATCAAGGATATGTTCGACTCATATTAGGAGAACGAGCCATGTTATGACTCCTATGAACTACTGAGAAGAGAATTCTCATCCTATTTAAAGAAATAAGATGCTGTGAAGCAAAAAAGATGGCACGTGTGGCGTGAGAGGCACGTAGAGAGACTCAGATAGCCGCCAAGAGGAGTTTGGCAGAATACCGAGTATGTGTAGCCCATAAGAAAGAGAAGCAATAGGTGCATAGCATCCAACGAGAAGGTTATGAGGGCAAAGCATCTTATAGCTTCTGTGGATTTTCTTGAGATTCTGAGAGATCTTTTATGAGGGTAGCTTCTAGTTGAGAGAGATTTATGTATGATGAATTAAGAGTGGATGTTCTCCTCTTGTACCTATTTTTTTCTTTCATAGTGAAGCTTTGCATGCCCCGTGGAGGCGAGTCTTTAGGCTAATCCACATACTTGATTATTTTTTTATTTTATTTTTTCTTCTTTTCGTCATAATAATTTGGTACTGGATCCTTAACAAGTAGTATCAGAGTAGCTGATATCCCAATAGTTTGGTATCAAAGTGAGTTGATACCATAATAATTGGTATCTGAGCTAGATAGTACCGAAGTGCAGATTGTAGCAGTGGATAAAGATTGAAGAATATAAAGAAGACAAGCATAATCAAGATGGAGATTAATAGGTTCGATGGAAAGAATAATTTCTTCTTATGGAAAGCAAGGGTAAAGAATATCCTCATCCAACATGGATTGATCAATGCTCTCTTGTATGATGAGACGCCAGCTACCATAGAGGTAAAGGATTAAAAATGGATCTAGATACAGGAGGTGAGCACAATCTGCTTGTATCTAGCGAATGATGTACTGATCCATGTACTTGATGAGATTTTTTTTATGGTGCTGTAGTCAAAGCTCGAGGAGTTGTACATGGTGAAGTCACTCATCAATATGCTATTTCTTTAAAGGTAGTTCTACCAGCTACGACTGAACGAAGGCCAGAGCATACGGGAGCATCTATCCAACTTCTAGAAAATTCTCACCAACCTCCTCAACATTGGTGAAAAAATTGAGAAAAAGATCAGGATAGATGAGAAGAGTCCTTGATGACTGCTCTTCTAGTGAAAAAGAGCACCATCAAGATGGACGAGATCACTGCAGCGATACTCCAGAATGAGATTCTCAGGAGAAAGAATTCAGCTTCGAGCTCAGATGGCGGTAGCTCAGCTTTGACAATTTTTGAAGAATTAGGAGATAGTATATGGAGCGATAGAGGATCATGAGAAGGACGATTCAGATCCAAGATGAGGGATCCTAGCAAGATCAGATGCTATAGATACGATAAATTGGGGCATCGAGTCAAGAATTGCCCACAACTCAAGGATTGGATGAGGACTACTACAGCGACGGCCAACAGAGACTCAGAGAATGATGTCCTAGAGATATCTGATGAGATATCTAGTTTTTTTCAGTAATAAATTTTAGATTCTACATGTACATATCATGTTTGTTGTAGAGAGGAGTAGTTTGACTCCCTAGAAAGCAGTGAGGGCACAGCTTATCTACTAGATGGATCAAGTTATGAGATCAGAGGCATCGAAATGGTCAGTTGAAAGATACATGATGGTGCAATGAGGAGATTGGGAGAGGTCTGATACATATCCAATTTTAGATGGAATCTTATCTCACTGAACAGACTGGATTCAAATGACTACAGGTGGGTAGCTGGTGATGAAATCCTGAAGATCATGCACAGCAATAGAGTGATATTAAAGAAAAAGAAGAAGATAAGAGGACATTACCATCTGGCAAGAAGCCCAATGTGAGGTGGAGTTTTAGAAGCCAAAGAAAATCTAGTACGAGGTGGAGCTCTAGGTGAAGATGGATCAGACGTGAGACGAAAGACTCGGAAGGATGAAAGATGATGTTGCAGAGTGATGTTCCTATTATCGTAGAAGAATTTTTTAAGCAGATCTTTGGTCAAAGTGGACACAGCCCATGACAGAGATAGGATCGAGTGGCCTGGTTCGACTTTTATGTTTGTCCATCCATGATCAGCAGGCGTGCCCCAGGGCATAGAGGTGAGATGGATCATAAGCTCTCAAAGTTAGATGAAGGCTGAATGTTAAGTCAAGATGAGGATTGTTAAGATTTGATGCCTCGAATTCAATCCATAGTAAGAAAAGAATCAGTTTTCAGCACAGCAGTCGGGCCAACTCTAATACGCGGTCGAGCAAGCTCGGATTGAGATCGAGCCTGCTTGAACCATAGTTGAGCAGGCTCTCTCAGGTAGACAGACAGCAGAAGTCCATGCAAGATGCAGTCGAGTCAACTCGATCCCTAACCAAGCCAACTCGATGGAGATGAACAGAATACGAGGAGATTTTTTCTGTTTGGATTTGGATTGTGATTAATCCAAGGAATCTACGAAAGTTATGCATGGACCATAGGATTCAGCAATCATGAAAAATTACGGTCATGATCTGAAGATCGAAAAATATTCTAAGACTCCATCAAGAACATGTTCAACTCATAATAGAAGAACGAGTCTTGTTTGGACTCCTATGAACTGCTTAGAAGAAAATTTTCATCCTATTTAAAAGGCTGAGATGCTATGGAGTAAAAAAGATGGCACGTATGGCATGAGAGGCACGTAGAGAGGCTCAGATAGCCATCGAGAGGAGCTTGGCAGAGCATCGAGTACGTACAGCCCGTGAGAAAGAGAAGCAATAGGTACAGAGCATTTGGTGAGGAGGTTGTGAGGGTAGAGCATCTTGTAGCTTCTGTGAATCTTCTTAAAATTTTGAGAAAGCTTTTGTGAGGATAGCTTCTAGTTGAGAAAAATTTATGTATGGTGAGTTGAGAGTGGATGTTCTCCTCTTATACCTATTTTTTCTTTCATAGTGAAGCTTTGCATGCCTCATGGACGCGAGTCTTTAGGCTAATCCACATACATGATTATTTTTTTATTTTATTTTTTTCTTCTTTCTACTATAATAATTTGGTACTAGATCCTTAATAAGAGGTATTAGAGTAGCTGATATTCCAACAGTTTAGTATTAGAGTGAGTTGATACCATAATAACTCGATTGCTTCTAGTTCAAATCCTATCTTCTGTCTGTCTGAGATAGCCAGCTCGATCTCAATCCAAGCCGACTCGACTGCATATCCAAACCAATCTGCCTATATGTCAGCCTCTTATTTTGGTTGATTCTTCTCCTAACTTTGGTCCTTTGCTCCATCTTATCCTAGGTCTTTAAAGTATTTGCTAAGCCTCTCAAGATCCTCACATCTGAATCTCAAACCCATAGAGGGCTATAGACCACCTCCATCTTAGAATAACTTCGGTCCTAGTTCTAGGACTCACATCCATCCTAATCTTCTGAAGCCAATATCCTGGCTCCTCCTGTGGCCTCCCAAGGCTTGGGAGCACCATAAATTCTAATTACACTTAAATGCTAGTTTTTTTTTCAAATGGCTACTCCAAGTTTTTCAATGGCCAAAACTTCTTCTTCAACTACTTTCAAGTATATTAAAAACTAGAGAATTAATTAGGAAAGTAGATAAGTGGACTAAAGAGAAAAATACTTCAAATTAAGTGAGGATCATTGAATATTCTTTAAAAAAAAAAGAGAGAAAAGTTAAGTACAAAATTTTGAGCTTTCAAGAGTGATCATCACCACCATCTTCTACAAACTTTCATGTATCAATTGAAGAGAAGTCAAGTTTTAAAAGAGCAATCGTTCATCTTCTATTTTGAACTTCAAAGAGTTTATTCTCTATTTTATTTTTATACTGAAACTCTTACTCATTCTTTGCAAGTTTCTTTGGGAAAAGAAATTTAGGATAAAGGCCCATCCAAGTTCAAAATTAGATATAATAGATTTTGGTTGGTGATACCAAAAATCAACTAGATTGATTGTGAGCCTAAAAAATAATTGGTATATAGATTTTGGTTAGTGATCCCAAAAAAATAACTGAGTTTGTTTGTGAGCCCGGATAAAAGAAATATGCTATAATCTAGAAGATTATAATAGAATTTTTAAGAAAAGCTTGAAAAATGGATATAAGTATGGGATTGCACCTAACCATTATAACCATTATAAACCTTTATATGTTTGTATTTTGTTCTTTCTTATTTGCTTACTTACTTTTAATTCCTACTTAGCATTATTTTAATTCGTGCATTGCCACTTCTATATTTTGATTCCATTGTTACATATATTATATACATCACAATCACTTAAATAAATTTAATTTGAAGTACATACATATTTATAGTTAAATTTGATAGAAATTTTTAAAAGAACCCAATTCACCCTTCTGTTAGGTTGCTACCTTCTAGATAATAATTGATATCATAATGGATGCTCTAATATTTATTATTGAATTAGCAGTCTAGAGCCAAAGATCATGGCAATCCTAGTTGGTTTCTCGTTTGTCAAAGAACAATCAACTTCGAGACTACCTCTATTTAATAGCACCAACCATATCTTTTGAAAAGCTAGAATAAGAATATTCATACAAGCTTTAGATTATGACATATGGGGAGTCATAACTAAAGGAACACATACTCATAATAGAAGTAAATGGAGTGTCTCTACCTAAGTTGAAAAAGGATTGGGATAAGAATGATAAAAAAATGGCTCAATTAAATATAAAAACCATCAATGTACTTTATTGCTCATTAGATGTATATGAATTCAATAGAATATCAACTTAGACATTAGCTAAAGAGATTTGGGATATATTAGAAATAACTTATGAAGAAACAAGCCAAGTTAAAGAATTTAAAATTAATTTGCTTATTCATAAGTATGAAATGTTTAAAATGAAACAACATGCATGAGTCTATTTCTGATAGATTACTAGATTTATGGATATAATTAATGTTTTAAATAGTCCTGATAAAATATATACTAATCATGAGTTTGTTTGCAAGATTTTAAGATGTTTACCGAAGATATAAGAAGTTAAAGTGATAGCAATACAAGAAGCAAGAGATCTCACCAAGCTATCTATGGAGAAATTGATTGGTTCACTCATGACTCATGAGTTGAATATGCATCAAAGAGAAAAAGAAGAAAAGTCAAAGAAGAAGAAAACCATCCCCTTTAAGTTAGTTGCAAACTTAGAAAAAAGCGATAAGTCGGAAGAAGAAGATGAAGAAGAGAGCGAAGATGAAGATGAGGATATGGTGCTATTCACTAGAAGATTTAAAATGTTTCTCATCAGGAAAGGTTTAAAGATGAAGAAAAATGAGGAAGAAAAAGAAAGAAGAAATGTCACCTGCTACAAGTGCAATAAGAGGGGACACTACAAGCTGAATTACTCCCTAGTCAAAAAAAAAAAAAAAAACTCTAAAAGGAGCAAAAAGAGTACAATATTAGATATTTAGGAAGATAGTGACATTTCTAGCTCAAATGAAGAAGAGGAGGAAGAAGGTATTGCAAATTTCTACCTCATGGCTAATGATAATGAGGTTTACCTTGAAAATTCTTTTGAATTTATATTTGATGAGTTATTTAAAATAATTTAATGAATGAATATAAAATGATAAGGTTGAAAAATAAATAATTCAAAAAGTATAATCTTTTTTGGCTGAAGGGAAGGACAAAATTTTGATTGACAAAGAAAATCTATTGAAGGAAAAGAAATCCTTGATCGATGAAACAAAAAAATTTCTAAAATCTAAAAAATTCTTGATTAAAGAAAAGAAAAAATGGTTGAAATATGAAAAATCTTTTATAAAAAAAAATGCTAAATTAAGAAAAGAGATTGATAATTTGAAGTGTATATTTGAAAAGTTCATTTTTGGATCACAAAAGCTTCAATTAATTTTAAACAATCAAAAGGCTATTTTCGATAGGTTTCAATTCTTCAAAAAATAAAAAATTATTAAGAATATGTTTAGAAAAGCTTCACTTAAAAATCATTCTATTACATATTTTAAATGTGACATAGTCGGCCATAGAATTTCAGAATATAATACTAAAAGAATTAGTCATACTTTGACTAAATAAATTTGGATTTCAAAAGAAATCATATACTCTAACTCCAATGGACCCAAAATAGCTTGAGTACAAAAAATTAGAAAGTGATTTTGTAGGTATACCAAATATCCAATGAAATGAAAGGAGAAAAACCTTCAAGAATGGATGCTTAGGACTTAAAAAGGGATGGATGATAATGTTTGGTAAAAATTAAACTTTTCTCACATCATATCATCAATATTTGTTGAATCTATTTAAAATAATTGATTAATTTTGATAATTTATCAATGCTTATAATGATCATACTCTATAATTTGAATGTTTGGATATATTGATTTTACTTTAATTTTAAATCAATATACTCTCTTTTATGCATCATGCTTAATTGTTATAAGCTTAAGTTTTACTTTAAATTCAGCATACTCTCTCCTCATATCATGTTATTATTTGAAAAAACTAAAATAAAAATGAGCTTGATTATATATAAAACTATTTGGATGCAAAACTTATAAATTAATTTAATTTTTAATATTTATAATATATATAATTATTAAAAAATATCTCAAAATTGCTTGATTCAAAGTTTCTCAAGATAAGTCATCTATTCATAAAAGATTAAGTGCTTGAAAGTGTTGATTTGTATTGCATATTAGCTTGATCTTTAAGGATTTAAAAATCTTCTGGTTGAACATAACTTTTAGGATCTTTATCTAGTTTTCTCTTGACTTGATTTGATTAATTTTTGAGCCCCCAATTGATTAATTCTTGATCTCTTAAGTTGATTTGAATATCATTCTTGATCATTGAATTAATTACCTATTGATCCCTATTCAATTTGAGCAATTTTTTTTTATTTGAAACTTCTTGAACTATTTTTTATATTAAGGAGTCGACTCTTGGACTAGAAGAGTTGACTCAAGTTTTTAGTAAAAATTAAAATAATTTTATGAGGAGTCGACCCATTATTTTACTAGAGTCAACCACTCATTAGGAGTCGACTCGTGTTTGACAGGAGTCGAACCCCATGTTGGGATGGGTTTTATAACCTAAGATGACCTATGGCTCAATTCTTTCCATTCCTTTCCTTTTGAGCCAAAAGTCATTTCAAACCCTTTTTCCCTCCAAATAGAAGCTTTTCCTCTAATTTTCACCCAATTTTTCTGGAGAGTTGTTCTCCTATAGTGCCCCAAAAGTAATTAGCTTAAAAGAGGAGAACTTGAAAACAAATCTCAAGACCTGGCGCATCTCTGAGCCACTCTCCCATTTGAGAAAGGAGCAAATAGGGAAATGAGTAGAGAAGACCTTTTACAGTCCAACCACCACTATCTTAGGTTCCCCCTTCTCCTCCACTAGCTCGGGCAACCCCATCTAGAGCACCCATCTCTTCTAGGGTTGTTTTTATAGCAAGGAAAGTAGACTTTGAGTTTTTAGACTTAAGGGCTTCATAATTGGACAGAAGATTAAGAAATTAGGATGAGATTTTCTATATTCCCTTGATGTTTTGACCTATCCCAATTTAGTAAAAGAGTTCTATGGTAACATAAAAGTCAGGGTGGGAAGTATAGTGTAGGGTATGCATGTTGAGATCGATATAGAGAGCCTTGGATGCATACTTTACATGCCGACTATTGGGAGCAGATTAGATGACCTCAGATTAGATGACCTCATATAGTATGAGACTAGATTGAAGGTTGTTTTGGAGCATAAGGATGTTGAAAGGATCAAAAAAGTGTATAGCTAGCTAAGTGTAGAAATAAGATTGCTTCATCATAGAATCAGTCAGATTTTCTTCCAAAAGATGAAAAGTTTGATTTTATATCAAAGAGAGAGACATCACCCTGATGTACTATATTATTTAGGAGATTCTCTTTAGTCTTTCATCTTTCATGATAGGTCGATGCATGATGCTATGAACCGATCGAAGGTATCCTTATCTTATGGCATGGTTCTGACCTTGATCTTCTAGGATCATGGGATAGATCTTGAGGGTAGACCAATACACACTGACATTTATAATGACCGTTCACTTTGATAGATAGGTTTTTAGAAGACTGGGGTCGTTGGACTCATAAAGGCACAGTGAAGAAAGATGAGACTGATTTTGATGATGATGAGGCTCCAGCAGCTGTACCCATTATAGATACCATATTTGAGGAGTCGGTAGCTCAATTTCAGTAGGCAGAGGCAGTTTTTGATCTTTCAAAGACTTCAGACTGACCATTTGACAGACTGATTTAAGATTCACTGGTTGAGAGGGTCTCCATGAGGATCATTGATATAGTCAAAGTTAAGATTTAGTGATTCACCTCAGAGGCCTTGCACTTCTCAATGAGGAGATAGCTTAGATGGTCTAGGCTATATCTTTTATGAGAGAGGATGCTTAGGGCAGTCTTCTAGAGATACTTGTCCATCTTCACCTTCTCAATCCATACCCACTTTCTAGAGATACCTTATTTTAACTTCTTTGGATGCTAGGACTCATCTTGTGGAGCTATAGTCTTTCCTAGCAATCCATCATTTTAACAAATTAGATGGGATGCATTTTGAATATTTTGATGTTTATGCTTTATGTAAACACTTCCTTGTAATCACTTTTTGAAATTAATGAAAAGTTGATCCTTTTTATGAAAAATTTGGTATATAATTATGGGTTTGATGATGTCATTTGTATGATCTCTATGCTTATTTGCTTGATTCAATATATAATTCTTTTATAAAATAAAGAGGAGAAAAATGCAAAGATTATTCACTTAAAATTAACTAATGTGCATAATTTGGAAGAAAAGGGGGAGAATTAAGAAAATCATATTATCTAGCATTTATTATTAAAAATAGGGGGAGAAATCAACACTAAAAAAAGAAATAATTTTTTAACTTATAAAGAGAAATCATTAACAAACGTATATACTTTGACTTATATGGTTTGATTGCATCATCTTTTTTGATAATTTATTGGTATCAAGTCAAATTTGACATAGGCTTTCTTACTTTACTATGATTGATCATTTTTTGGAAAATGAATTTGAAAAACTTGCTCTTCTTTAATCTTTAAGTGGTATCTATGTTTCAAGAGAACCATTAAATTGTCTGAATTTAGTCCAATTGATATCAAGAAAAATTTTCAAGCAAGTCATTATTTGATTTGAATTTTAAAATAATTGGTATAAAGAAGATTTTTTTTATATTTGGTATCAAGGAGATTCTTCTTAAGAAATTTTTTATACTTGGTATCAAACAGCTCATTCTTGCTTTGCATTATATTGCTTCATCTACGTAAAAAGAAAAGAATATTTTAGTCTCAAATTTATTTTGTATTGATATATTCTTGATATGATATTGTTTGAGACAACTTCAAAAAAATAATATATATTTTCAACTTTACCGAACTTAATGGATTGACATCTTTTTAAGAAAAGAAAGAGATGAATTTTGAGATGCACCTTATGTTTGGTTTAATACTCAAACTTCTTTGCTTTTAAAAGCTATATCCTTCTTGACTTCTTGAAGCTCAAAGCAATCTTCTAATTGAATTTAAAAATCCTTTCAATTTATCAATTTTATTCAAAAAAGGGAAATATGTTTTCTTTTAATATATATTGACCAAAAAAAGAAGAAATTATGAAATCTAAATTCATGTTATTTTTGAGTATATTTTGTTATAAATCTAAATTTGATATATTTATGTATTCAATTTGCTTGATTTTGATGATATATATTTTTTTCCCTTGTGTTTTTTTATGCTATCAAAAAAGGGGTGAGATATGTTTAGTATATGCTTAAATTATTTGAAATTCTCTAAAAATGCTAGATATGCTCATGTGTGTGCTTGAAACGATCACTTAAAATGAGCATATACATGTATATGTATGAAATTTGGTATCAAATACATTAAATTTGAATTTTGGATAAATTAAAATATTCATGAAGTATATGTTCAAAAGTGTTTATTTTATCACTTGATGATTCATATTGGCAAGTTAATTGAAACACAATATGTTTATTTGCACATGTACTCAAAATTTTATTATCATCAAAAAGAGAAAGATTGTTGATCCTATAATTGATTTTGATAATTACCAAACTTTGAGTAATTATGAGTCTAATCATATATTTCAAAGATGAATGTAGATTTTTTTAGATATTTAAATTGAAGAATTTATCCATGAAAAAGATCCCCCTAAAAGAAACTAAGTCAAAGAAATTTAAGCTAAAATTTTAAGATTCAGACATAATGGAGTCGACCCTAGGAAGCTAAAAGCCAACTCCTAGACTGAAACAGGCAAAAAATAGAGAGATACTAAATTTTAGAAAGTTCAAGAGCCAATCCTAGGGAAGAAGAGTTGACTCTAGCATATTAGAACAAGACTGGCATGTGGCGAGTTAACTAATAAATAGCAAGAGTTGACTCTCTCAGAGAATATAGAGAACTATATTTTCAAGATCCTTAGTTTGAGTCAACTCCAAAAGAATTTGAGCCAATCCCATCAGGTCAAGTCGACTCATGAAGATAATGAACTGACTCTCTCAGAAAAAATAGAACATAGAATTTTTTAGACCTGAGAGCGAGTTGACTCCTGGGGTTAATGAGTCGACTTATGGACAGCTCGAGTCAACACTGAGCAATTACAATCGACTCTAGATACAGGATCAGTAATAATGGCTAGTTTTTTATAGATCTTAAATGGCTAGTTTTTTATTTCAACGTCTACTCCAAGCTTTTCAATAGCCAAAACTCTTTCTCCAGCTACTTCTAAGTATATTAAAGGCTAAAAATCAATTGAAAAAGTAGACAAGTCGATAAAAAAAGTACTTCAAATTGAGCGAGGATCATTGAATATTCTTGAAAAGAGTAAAAAAGAGAAATGTTGAGCACAGAATTTTGAGCTTTCAAGAATGATCATCACCAACATCTTCCATGACCTCTCAAGTATCAATTGAAGAGAAGTTAAACTTCAAGAAAGCAATCCTTCAGCTTCTATTTCAAGCTTCAAAGAATTTATTTTCTATTTTATTTTTATTTTGAAACTTTTACTCATTGGTAAAAGTCCATCCAGATCCAAAATTGGATATTATAAGTTTTGGTTAGTGAGCCTGTAAAATTAACTGGATTGATTATGAGCTCAAAAAATAATCAGTATATAGATATTGGTTGATGATCCTAAAAAATCACCTAGGTTTGTTTGTAAACTTAAATAAAACAAACATACTGTAATCGAGAAGATTATAGTAAAATTTTTAAGAAAAAATTGGAGAATGGATGTAGGTGCAGGATTGCACCAACCACTATAAATCTTTATATATTTGTATTGTGTCCTTTCTTATTTGCTTTGCTTGCTTTTAAATCATGCTTAGCATTATTTTAGTTCTTGAATTACCAGTTTCATATCTTGATTCCACTGTTGCACATATTATATACATCACAATCACTCAAATAAATTAAATTTGAAGCACATACTTATTTATAGTTAAATTTGATCGAAATTTTTGAAAGAACCCAATTCATCGCCGCCCCCCCCCCTGCTAATTTTTCCAGAATGAAGAAAGAAAAAGAGGGATAGGAAGAGAAGAAAAAGAAATTGATCCCATCTATCAATTGAACTTTTTCCTCTATCTGACCTATATAGATCTCACATGAAGATCTTATTCTTCTCAATGTATCCTCAGGTGGACCCTAATTGAGGATTATTCTAGACCAACATTATGGAGACTACTTGGATTGATTTATTCCTTTTCCTTCCCCGATTTGCATCTAAATAAAGTCGAGTCTACTATGGGTCCTCTAGAACTTCTTATTTCATAATTAGATTTTTAAATAGTGCATATAGATTAATTTGTCTTTTAAAATAATCTTTGATAAGTGAAGCTAATTTATCCATTTGATCTAGCAATATCTGGATGAACTAAGGCAAGTGACCATGACACGAATCTTACTAATTTTGAATTGCTAGTCAATCTCAATAAAGAATGAAAATTTAAATTTAAATTATATTGATATTATTAGCTATGTATTTTTTTGAAAAATTTATGATCAAGCATATTATTATCAAATGATCCATGTTTTTATGGTGTTGCCTTATGCTACTCATGTGTGAATAATTTCTCAATCATAAAAAGTATATTTTGGTACTAAAGCGATATATATGATTCAACTATGAATAATAAGTTTTATGAAAATAGTTAAATTGCTCTAAGTTCATTTAATATTTTATTAATGTATGATTTAAAAAATTTTGTTTTAAGAAAATATGACGTAAAGAAATATGATTGAAGAAATGAGATCATAAGCACTCAAACAGCTATAATCACCCCTATTATGGTAAATCAACATTCTAGTTTGCCAAAGGGTTAAAGTTGGTAACGAAGATGAATGATAAAATCTTATCAATTACGAACATGACCCAATCGTGGGTTATAGTGACCATAGCATAAGAAATCTATGAGCATTATTTTAAAAAATAATATAGCTAAGTGGCAAGTATTTGATGACTATGATTTTTTTTTATTGCACTTGAATTCATTTTTTTTACAGTCCTGCATGATTGATACATATGTGATTGAATTTTTACTATGTAGTTTGTTATATTATTATAACTATGAAATGCTTTATTTTACGGTAAAAGTTATCTCTAGATGATGCATCAAATCATGTAAAATTTATGCTTGATCCAATAAGATAATGCATGGTTACTTACTAAGCTTTGTAGCACATCTTCTTTTTTATTTTTTTTTTAGATAAATAAGGCTGCTAGGAACGGGAAGGGATATGTTAAGTAACTTCGAGGTAATAAGCTAGGAAGCAAATGGCAGGGTAATAAATAGTTCATGACTATGAAATAATATGATTGTAGCTTTGAAGATTTATATTAGACACTCTGTACCTACATCTTTTTTCTTAATAGATGAAAATAATTCTTGCATCATATTTATTATTGTATAATCATTCATAAAGATTACATTTTTGAGCTTCATGTTATTGTGGGCGACACGCACGATAGCACGGCCATGTCATGTTCCATATTTGGGGCATGATAGTCTGGATGGATGTCTGCTTTCTTGCCGGTCCTTATGTTTTCCTTTGCTTCCTCTAGTGCATGAGAAAGATTGTCAAGTTAGATATTAATGGAAGACACCCTCATATCAATGATCTATGCCATATGGGAACCAGTTTGGTCTCCATGATTTCATTGATAAAATGATTCTTTTGATGGACTTGGGTGAAATATATATCCATGGTGGATTATAGAAGGAGACTCTATCAAATTGGTCACAGAATTCGAATTGGTTGTCATGACATGGCCCATGGATATATACATACAAGGGCTAGTTCATTCAGTATCTATCTAACTTGATGGTCCTTTGAACACTAGTAGATCTAGAAGTTGGTAGAATTCGGACTGCCCATTAGACCTTGATAATGTGAAAAAAAAATAGTAAATTTAGCTTGGAAAAAGATTGATAATGTGAAAAAAGAGTAAATCACTCAAAAATCTTCTAAGGTACCTAGAAACTGATTTAGAATATCATTAAGATCGGAAACATTTTGGCTCTAATAAACACTCCCACCAGGAGGCAAGAGTTTATAACATTTGGATCTAGTAGAGAGCATCCATATTACCTAATTAATCTTCAATCTTCATTTCTACCCTTCTTTAAATTCAAATGTTTGAATTCTGGTTGTTGATCTATCTCCAACTTCTATAAGTAGCCTACCATAGAGAATTGGACCCTTTTCTTTTTAATCCCCTGTTGAAGGCTTTTTCTAGTTCCATCCACCTCCATTACTTTCTCTTATTAGTTCCTCTTACACTTTCCTTAGTCTAGGTTCTCTACCACCCTTCTTATTCCCAATTTGATTTAGATATAGATCTATTAAAGTTAAGGAGCATCATGTTCTTCTAAGATTCATAATGATCAAATGCTAGGAGGAGCTCAAGTTAGTGGAGAGTTCCTTTTGGGGTCTCTTTTCAAGGAGGATCATGCTTGATCATACTAAAAGACCATATGGAGAAAAATTCTCTCCCCTTCTCAATTTTACTTTGTTTGATTTGTAATCCTGAATTCTAATATATAATTTTTATATGATTCAATAAAATTTGCAGGTTGAGGATAATAAAGCATGTCTCTTCTATTTTCTTTCTTTCTTTATTTATTTTTTACTATTCTCTTAGTTGATAACTTTTTTTTGTACTGAGTTATAAAAGAGAAGAATATAAGACCCGATCTACCTTTCTAGTGGTTTCATGGCACCAAATTATGCTGGATTAATAGATCTAACATTTCCAATAGGTGCATGTTACAAATGCCTTAGCCTATCCATCTGAATGAGTATGAACTTAGATCCTCGTACATAGGGTTAGAAGAGGTGTCTTCTTCGTTAGCCTTCCCTAATAGCATTCTTAAAGCTCATCTAAGGCTTGTGTTCATTTGATCATCTTCGTCCCATTATTTGCTTTTGATTTTCTAATTTTTCTCCTTAAAAAGTTGTGGTGACTTCAAACCTTTTTTGATCTGTTGCGACTCTTCTTAAAGGTGTCTATAGTGGTCCCACCAATTATGATTGTTTTAAGTAAATTAGTCGAGATATAATACTTTATTTTTTCTTTTTATTACTCATCATGAACGTATTCACATATCCCTTAGATAATTTTCTATGCCTAAATGATTAAAAAGCCCTGGAATATCTCATCCTAGCCTAAGTTAACCTTTATTGTTCACCAATTTCACTTCACCATCCCTTGATTCCAAACCCTAGTAAGCTCATTCAATGATTAGATGAGGCAAAATTAATTAGATGATTAGAAGATACTTTTAGAATCTCATATAAAAATGGCACCATATAACACTACTAGGGTCAAACCCATCCTTGGATGAAAAAGGTGCAAGGTCATCATAATTTTTGATAGCTAATTATGAAAAAGGAATGTCAATCAATGAAATAGATCCAAATATAATATGCAAGAATTTTTGGGCATCCTTTATTTAGGATACAGGTCATCCTAAATAAAATTTTTTATACAATGGGGATCCATAAATAGATGAGCATCTATTCAAATGTAATTCAAATAAAAATATACTAAATATCATATATGTGGGTTGTAATTATGTATAAATATGTTTAATTATTTACATATGTGTACGTGCAAACACATTGGTCTAGGCAAGACTGAACAAAACTGATTTGAATAGATTGTTGTCTGTATATATGAACTATCTGACCCAGTAGGCATCAAAGCATAACAATGCCTAAAACATTTTGTTTTTTACCAGGTCGAGGCTATATTGAAAAGTCATTATAGAATATATTTGTTGTAAGGTGCACAAATAAAACCAATATTGGAAAAGACTTCAAATAATTCTTTAGTCGAGAAGTTATAGTAATATGAAATACATTAATGTAGTTGAAGAAGCGAAGAGTGAAGATATATGGAATCTAATCCCAGTGGTTTGAATTAGAAAATAGAGGATATTCTTTCTTGTTTAGATACATCTCCATGTTTATGTATTACCTTAGTTATTTAATTATTCTACCGTATTATTTTATGTGATTAGCTTTTTAGTAGTTTACTTCAAAAATAATTATCATGTGAATCTACATTTGCTCTATAAGGTAAAAACTCTCTCTCCTCCCCATGCATGCTTGCATGTGCATGCATGTGTGTGTAGTTGTATTATATGTCTATTGAATATCCTGATAGATTTGATTAAAATAAGCCTGTAAATGACAAGGTTCCAATCTAAGAAGATAATTAGGGGCAATTTTAAGAACAATGCCCTAATTATATTTAATGATATGTTTAATTTTGACTAGAGATTATTCTAAAATTTCTGCAATAAGTCATATTTCTTAACATAGATTATTCACAAGCTTTTCTTGATTTTATGAATTTTAAAATATTTATCATCTATATATAATAGAATTTATATTTACCATTCATACAATGACAAGGGAAAATACATGAGTGGTTTGGTGATTGAGATGGAGGGAAAAATTTGGAGAGCAAATTTAGGAAGATGATTGATGATATATTTAACTATAGTTACACCATCTTAAACATCATATAAATGTGTCAATATCCATATAAAACTTTCTATTCGTGAATGCACCTACTTTGCTATACAAATATCCTCCTCCCATAATCTACCTATTAAATTTTCAAAACTTTTCCATCCTCAAAACCTCCTTGTTGTGCATACAGTTATATTACGAATAGGTTTTTGGAAGATATCCTATGGTTCATCAAAAAGCAATTAAATGAAAACACTCATGAGGCCATGTCATACTTCTACCAGAGCGCCAAACTATAAGATACATAGCCGGCCACCATATTATCCTCTCTCTCACATTGATTAATGAAAGAAACAAATCTCAACAGAAAGCAATCTTGACATCAACCTAAATCTTCATCTTATTAATCTGATTATTTGCCTCATCATAACCAAGGGCACAATCATGATATGTTCCTACGAGATTCTTCATCATCACTCTATGGTGCGAGAGCCCAATCCAACATAGAATTCCTCTCTAACCGGCCCACCATTTTAAGGGTCTTCAAGTGGTGGAAGCCTCATAGTCTCTGCAACTATCTAATATCATTGGAAATTCCTGTATCCTTTATCTTATAATAGCAGAAAATCTTTCTTAAAAAACTTTTGAAAAAAATCATCTACCAAGTGATTAAACCTCTACATGAGTTCTCACTTCACTCACCTTTTGTGGGACTACCTAGAAACATGGAGTATTATATTTCTCTTCCAATCCACGAGCTGGGTCATTGCTTTGTGTTGCAATAATTTCACATGGTTCCCTTTTCCTTGCCATGATATTGTTTCATCGTTTTTTAGACAGTAATCTGATCTATATTTTGTTGTGCTTTTCTGAAAATGCTAGGGACCATACTTGGTGTTTGATCCCTTCCTCTATCTTTCAAGTAGTTGCAGTCCTTCTTAGCTGGATTTAGAAGAAATGCTAGCATTGCCAACCCTCCTATTGGGATGTTATTCAGTGGTCCATGTTAACTTCCATATAATGACCATGAAGAAAGCTACGATGGCTAAACTTCATGGTGGATGGATTTATTAATTTAGATAAAAGAAAAGAATTGGGATTTTGACATCCCCTTGCTAAAAGTAGGTGTTGATAGTGTAATATATATTACTAAAAAATAAAGACACATTAACATAAGAATATTTTGTTTGTTCACAAAGTTACCGGGGGCATATTTATGCTAGAAAATTTATGAATGATGTCAAAGTCAACATTCAATTCAAAAATTACAAGGGCTAGCTCCAAATTAGCACCAAATAAGAGAAAGAGAAGAAGCATGCATCATATTACCTATTTAACTCTTATAAATGAATGATGATATACTATAATGAAATAGAATTATATTGCACAAAAAAATTACTCATTTTATTCATGATTAACATCACATGCATTTGCATGTACAATTTAACTAGCTAGTGATAAGTGTCGCAATCACTTCCCCAAAGTCATTCCTTAGCATTTTAGGATGCAAATAATTTGATTAGTGGCCATAAATGAGCCCTGCTAAGTCTATCGTATTAGATATATTCTTGTTTGGTTAGTGGACCAAAAAGGGCTAAATAATCAAATCACACCTACATGAATGGACTAAAGGCTAAAGATTAGTTTACACTAATTTCCCAACTTGAGAGACCTCCACCAAAGACAAATTGCATTCAAGAATTGGCCTAGGCCAAGGTTCTATCCACAACTCCATTTGTGTATTAGTCTGTAAAAGTCAGGCTGCAATCATGCATAAATGTAGGAATCGAATATCTTGATACAAGGCCCAGTATCAATTTTGGGCCTCCAATTAACCCTAGCTGTGGAGTTGCAGCAATGGTTTACAATGACATTGTTAGGCCTGGCCTGAGTTCTTCTCCAAGTCCATTCCAATCCGCATTCTAGCCGTTGTTGCAAGAGAGCAGTGGAAAACGGAAAGATTTGGATTGAGGAGGCCCCCAGAGTACGAGGGATAACGTCTAAAGTGCTAACGATAACTGGCTGGATCTCCAGCATGGCAGCAGGGAGGGATGGAGAGTGAAACAAGGGGGTAAAAAACAGGTAGGTAACGTTAGTGAGGACTTGAAAGGGGCACCAATTCCCTATACTGTGAAGACTTGAGAGATAGTGATGAGATGTTTGAGGTTATGATCTTAAGCTCTTAAATATGGCCTAGTGGATGAGACTTCCATCATTGCATGGTCTGTAAAGAGCCAAATATAAGCAGTTCTATCCTCATGTATGAAGAAGTTGTTTTCGTAATCTTGATTCAAACCACAATGGAGCAATCTCAGTACTGAGGCTCACCCACACTTCTATCCATCTTTATAAGGTTAGGCCAGTGAATCTAGCTCTAGGTTAGGTCTTGGTCTAGTTAGACCCGAGATTAATTGATTTGGCCCATTGGAATCTTTGCTTGATCCAAGCTAGGGTGTACTTCTCCCTAAGGCTCTGCCAAACAACTACTACAAGGTTTGCTAGTAGACCTATCGTGTGCCTTACCAAAAAAAAATAGATCTATCGTGTGAGCTCTATACGATGTGGGACTCACACAACAACGTGCTCCGATTGTGGCATGTGGTGAATATTTGCTAATGAGCGAGTGAACCGAGTACTTCATAAATATTTTTCGAGAAAGAGCACTTCTTCTACGTTAATTAATTAGCTACTAAAGGCACATCCTCGTCTCTTGGCTACCTAGAGAAAACGGTATATATCCTCCCTGGTACCTTACATTAGGTACGATTGGTCCGTGTCCACTCCCTAATTAAGTTTATCAATGAATTTATTTGGTGTTGATGTAATTTAAGTATTTTATTTATTAGTCAGTTTAGTCCATGCGATCCTCACCACCCAGATCAATCACTGTGTGGGGCTGCTCAGCGAAGGGGATTCCAGATTCTCCTCTCTTATTTTCTATATTTCTTTGCATAAATGGTCCCATTTGTACAACCAAAGCCCCTTGTCAAAAAGGAGCCACTTGTATTGCATCGCTTTTGTCGTTTAATCAATGGTCTACCTATTTGTTCTTTTTTAATCAACTCAATCATAACACCTTTCTCTTTATGTCCTTTAATTTCTTCCCATTTATTCTTTTAAGAACCTAATGTTTTCATCCTTGTTTCGTTGTCATTTAATTTTAGGTTTAATGATAATTTATATTCAATGATTAAAAGTAATTTTACCTTTTCTATGCACAGGTGTGCATTTCCGACAAACTTTGGCAGAAGCTCAAGAATTTATAAAAAGACCATCAAAATCAAAAACCATGGATAAAACTTTCCGTCAGCGAAGGCTAAATATACGTTGATAGCACATCAAGGGACCGGATCCTAAGTTTTACCTTTTTGGAAAGGAGTCTACGCATCATATGAATACAAACCAAGAAAAAATTATAAGAATTCAGATCCCTCAATTCACATAAGAACCTAGCCATCATAGGCGTTGTAGCGGTGCAGGGTAGCAAGCGATCCGATTAGTGGATCCAACAGTTAACATTATGAAAAAAAATCAATCATTCTCGTATATGAAAGATACAACCCGAATGTAGGCAATGGCCCAGATGATGAAGAGGCGGTGATGTTAAATCTAATCTTCCAAAAGATAATTAATTTTGTGCAGGAACGACGAACAGTTTTCTTCTCGAAGAGCTATTCTGGACGTCCTTCACTGTGTCACCATCCAAGTTGGAAGCCGACATCAACAGTGATTGGTTCCTCTTTGGCACCTTTACAACTCTTAAGTTGTAACTGGTATATTATATATGAACAGCATCTAGTACCACTAGTTGCCATGTCATGTCCATGGGATGCCTCATCTTTCAAGCTGAAAGAGATCGAACGCCCTCTTGCGTACGTGCTTAACCAAACTTTTGCCTTCCCTCATGCAAACCTCATTTTCATGCGTTTCATGCGTCGCTTTTTAACACTACGAGTCGTGCTGTTTGGAATATTTATGCATTAATGATTCACAACCACCTTTTGACCCTTGATACCCGTTAGGTGATGAGCGAGCAAAAAAGTAAAAAAAATGTGGCCTATGCCCAACCTAAACACAGAAAATTTCATCAAAAGTAGATTCCAAGTTTTGGGTCTTTCATTGCCAATGTGACCAAGTCATTGCAACTTGTCGATGGTGTCGAAGCCTGACCGGTATGAAGAGCCGCATAACGTTAGGTATCCCTCCTCCGTCTCGCCGGATAAAAACAAAAAGGGAAAAGAAAAGAACCTATTACATGTACTGCTTAAATTAGTGCCATGATTATTTTTTGTCTAAATAAAATATACGACAATTGCTGTTATGCCTTCTTGGAAATGAGTGTACCGAGCAGTGTCGTCTTGGTAGATCACTCATGCATTGTCCTGGATGAATAAGACGTAAGCATGAAATTTTTGTAGATCGGTTGGACATCTATAGCGCTTACTTTTTTTTTTTTTTTGAACTGGACAATAAAAATTTTACATCATGAACTTAGATGTGATCTACTAATTATTGTTTACATATCAAAAATCATTATATATAAAATATAAAAAATTAACTTTACATGCCTGACAATATTTAAATGTCGATAGTTAAATAATAAAATTTTAAATAGAATGATATGATCTAGAACATGATGTTAAATATTTATTAACAAAAAATTAGTTATGTATTTTCTAGATTCCTAGTGTCATCTTAATTATATAAGAAAACTATATCATTTTACCACATCATAACATCTAATGACAGAAATTGGTAGCTGATGTAAAATCTTTTCTTTGCACCAATGTGTGCATGCACATGCATGCTCTTTATCTAATATATCCCAACCTATATTAGTGATTGATCTAGAACAAAATGAACATGTAAATAATGGATTTTTTTCTATTGAATTGATCTCCATAATTTTGTTGGATTGTATCAGGCCATCAGAAAATTCTTGATCCAATGTGAAATGAGCTTGCAAAAGTGTGGCTTTTTCATTAAAATTGATTCAAATAATCTTGTTGGACAAAAGGAGACAATTAGTTTTGGATCATTCCTCATAAATTGGATTAGTCAAATTCAATCGGTCTAAACACCCAGTTCAATGTATGGAAAAAGTCAATTAAATTAATCTATAACTCCAAGACATCCATTTGCCCATCTACGGAACATCAAACACGGAACGCACTTAATGTTGTACCAGGGATTTTCCCAGCACAAATATAGTAGTAGCCCGCGAAAATGTTGGACGGGCCCAAGTACGTTCTCTACATGATGGCTCTTTCCTCCATCTCAAATCAAGAAAAAAAAAAAAAGAATCTGATTATAACGGGTGGAGTACATCAACCAGTTATGTTGGAAAGATACAAAGGTCTCTACAGCATGACTATACATTCAAACATGCATACATACGTACATGCATGCATGCATGCATGCATACATACATACGGTGGAGAGCACCTGAAGGTGGTAGGTTTGATGTGAGTTAAGCACGCCAAGACGATATGATTTGGTAATTTTGCCAACTTCCATAGGGTATACTCTACACGTTTCTAAGTAATTTATAGAGAAAATACAAGCAGCAGGTTTTTTATGACACAATGTAGGTAACGAGGTCCACTGAAGCCTTGAATGCAAGAGATGACCCTTATTCACAAACATCTTGGTAGATCGAGCAATGCTTGATAGTGCCACTTCGTATGCCAGGTTGCCTTGTCCAATGTGGTATGAGAGGATTACGACGAGTTGTTTCCAATTGACATGATGTCGTTGACCTTTTCATCGTGTGAACTTTGTATTTTGTCTAAGTTATAAGCCATGTTCGGATTGGGTGATCCCTGACTTTTCTCAAGGATATTTGGTGATGGATGCAAAATACATTCTTTACATCTTGTGCATCATAAATTAAGGTTTGATGTCTGGATAAATGGATATAGAAGGTGCATAACAGGAGTGATGGTTAGTCTGAACCATTAGATACCAAAGACCAGAGTTGTTTTTATTATTCATTATTCTTATTTTTCAATAGGAAGAGCTCTAAACCACCCTCTACCTATTTAGATTTGAGATTAAGCCTCTGGTAGACCAAACTAGATCTTGCAAAACCATGACTTTGCTAATAAGTGAGGGACGATCCCATTCAAAATCAATATCTATGTTGTCTTGCCCAATTAACAAGAGGTTGTACCATCTGAAGGAGTGTGGTGATACCAAAGGCCTATCAGATTAGAAACAGAGGATCCATTAAAAAAATAGCAGCAAAGATCTTGGCCTGCACAAATTTTGTTAAATAATTAAACTTAATTTTATTATATTATATTTTGGTGTGGAGGAGTATGCTAAGAGTCATAGTAAATATGATAAATATATGGAGTCATTTTCTAATGGTGTGAGGAAGTCAAAGAGCCATTCTCAGATTGATTATTTGATCTTTAGTAAATTATGTCAGAACTTCATATTTTGTGAAGGAAATAGTCTAGAAAAAATTATTTAGTTTCAATGTATAAGATATGGCATATAAATTTTACTATTGGGGCTATATTTTGGGTCAAGTTCATGAACATCTCTTAGAGTTTCAAGTAGTCATATCTTGTAAATTTCTACATGGTGTCTCTTGATGTCTTGTATTATTTCTCTTGAGTTATAGTGATGAACTTATGTAAAAATATTTGGAGGATGCACCTGTACACTCCCAAGGATAAGGCCCTAAGAATATGCAAGGTCTTAAAATCTGTTACAACCTCAAAATTCTATAAACACATAATCTTAATTCATAACAAAATATTTTATATTAATAAATAAAAAAAATTATTTAATTTATAAAATAAAATTATTCGATTGGTATTGATGATGCTCTATCTATTTAATCCTCTCACCAACGATATCAACAATATGTAACCAAGTACAATTATTCTATACCTCTATAAAAGAAAAAAAAGATGGTTATAAGCTTTACAGCTAAGTAAGAATATCTCTACACATCAATACTGATATAATAAAATAATTTAAAAATAATAATAATTAATATCTGAATGAAAAATATAATATATAAAAGTTTATATCAAATATTTAGAATAGCTCAAATATCTATATGAACATGTATCAAGCATCTATCTTATCAAAGAAATATATCGTGATATGCCAATAAGTAAAACCTTTTATTTAGTATTGGTTTCATATATCTTATAATCTATCTCTTCTACCATAATTTTAGATTTGATAATCTTTTTGCTTTCCAATTTTGGACTAATCAAGTTCATGCCTTAGTCTACGTCTAATAAAATTCTTATACATAAGCCCATAGAGGCTATCCTAGGCATAAGTCCTAGAGGCTATCTGACGCATAAGCCCATAAAGGCTATCCTAGGCATAAATTCCTGTATGCTCATGTCTTGAGTCAGCTCCTAGGTTGGCCATGTGACATGATTGCATACTCCCTAGGGCAAGATCCTAAAGAATATGCAAGACTTTAAAATCCATTACAACCTAATTTTTTTGGACACGAATGACCTTACTTCATAACAAAATATTTTATACTAATAAATAATAAAACTTATATAAATTATAAATCTCAATCATCTAATCGGTATTGTTGGTGCTCTGTTTATTTAATCATTTCAACCATAACCCCAACCACCACTAAGTACATACATCCTATAACCAAAAAAGGAAATGAAAGAAGAGGGTATAAGCTTTATAGCTACTAAGAATTTTCACACACCAACACCAATATAATAATAATAATAAATGAGAATTGCCAATGATTATTACTCATACAAGTTACACAAGATACCACGATCATAAAATATACATACCAAATATATCATTTTATGCAATAAATCACATCAAATAGTTTTTTCAAATTATGGTATGTCAGATCTAATAATATTCAGGTACTCGGCTTTGGACTACCATAATCTTGTTTTCAATCCATAGTGGGGCATCAACACAGTGACTAGTCTTATGGACTACCATAATTATATTTCCAACCTATGGCAGGGCATCAACATAGTAGCTTATTTATGAGACCATAAATGCTAAACCCTAACTATCACAATCATGTTTTCAGTCTATGATGGGCACTAATAAAATGGCTAGCTCAGAGGACCATAAGTGCTTAACTTTAAACTACCATAACTACATTTTTAGTTTATGGTGGAGCATCAATATAGTAGCTAGTTTTATACATTACAACAACCACACTTTCAACCTATGGTAGGGTATCAACAACATAAGTAGTCTAGAGCACTAGTCATATAATTTAAAGTTATGCTTGTTAAGAAATTATAATTCAATACTATTCTTTTATAAAATTTGATGCACACTAGTACCGAGTCTATTCAAATCAAGATCAATAATATATGATATATAACTTCATACAGAGCAAATTATACTAAATAAATAAGTATTTAGCATATAATTATCAAAAAAAATATATCAAAAAAAATTATTAATGCATAAATCGAAGTTTTTATATAACTAGATAATCAATGTCTGAGAATTTTTACCTTTATTGATGACAAACTCTGGAACATATTTTACCAATCCATGACTACCATATAATCAACGACATAATTCTAACACATCCTCAATCAATCATGAGCATAATAAATAATAAATAATTATTAGATTTCTATTTTTAAAGCTCTAATATCTAAATTACTCTAAATCCAAATTTCTAAATCCTACCTAATATATATCTAATTAATACATAAATATTCAAAAATTTACCTAAATTTAGAAATCAGAGCAACAATCTCCTTTCATGACATCTTCTCATTTAATTTGACCACATCTATACATAATTAAAATTGATAACTAGAAGAAATCATAAAATAAGCATGGTCGTAGTAGAAAATTACGAAAGAGGAAGAACACAACTATATAGATAATGATATTTAGCAATCTGAGTGGATCAGATCCAAGTGACTCGATCAATAGATTATGAAGTAAGAATTTAAAAGGTTCAAAACAAACATTATTAATGATAAGTATTCTACGAAAATCAAGATTGAATTCAATACCAGTGAAGATTGCTATGATTTCAATCTAGGACTCTCTCTTGCAGGATCAATTTGAAATTCAAAAATAAAAGTCTTAGACACTCCACTGGGTTTGGTGAATCATGTAGAAAGAATGGAGAGAGAGAGAAAAAGAAAGAAGAGAGAAAGAAAAAGAGAGGAGAGAGAGGTTGAGAAGAGAGAGAGAAGAAAAAGAGAGAGAAGAGAGAAAGGGACTCTCTTCTTCTCCTAACTAGGAGAACTTCCTCTTTTTTTTCTAAAACTAGATCATAATGGATGACCAAGTAGTGGTGGCCCAAGATGATGTTCTGTTGCAGCATCAATGGCAACAATGGTTGGTCGGTGATGAGAAGATGAGAAGAAAAACAAGCAAAGAAATAAAAAATATTCAAATCTGAATGAACTTGACCTAGATTATGGCCGAGCCTCTAACAAATGACCATATCCCAACATACATCCTTAGAGGATTCTAGGAAGCTATGAAGACTGGCCAAAATTGGTGGCTAGCGGAGATAAACAAGAAAAGGGGCCGAAATAGAGCATCCCTATTTTAAAAAGGATTCCAACGACTCACCGACTCAAATTAAGATGGAACAATGGCCATAAGATCAAGAAAGAGAGGGGATCAAGGGCTTATATTATTTACCTAGCTTTGATGAGGCTAGCATGGTGATCTGGTGATCTATTTTTGATGAAATATGAGAAAAAAACTCGAAGAAGAACTAAAAAATTGGAGGCAATTTCTCGATGAACTAGTGATGAAATCCAAACAAGGGGAAGAAAAACTTTTTATAGATAAGGTGCTAGGATTAATTATGATTTTTGGGTTGCCTTAGGATACTCGATCCCATTGTAGCTGGGAGAGAAGGAGACTCCTGACTGGAGTCTTCTTTCTTTATGAACACATGCCAAGCATGTGTGAGCTCATAGATTTGGGCCTTTTCAGGCTGGTCCATGGATTATAAGTCGGATATTATCAGCTATCCCATTTAAAAGCTCATAGAGGCTATTCCGATCATGGAGGCTATTTTATGCATAATTTTATGGCGGCTATCGCTTCTGAAGGCTATTCCACGCATAAACTCATGAAGACTATCCGATGATGAGGTTAGTCCAAACCATTTTTTATTTATCATATTACTATATGTTGATTTCATCAAAATAATTTTAATTTAATATTATATTTAAGATAAACATATTATATCATATAACCATATTATCAAGCACCAATATACATATAGTCAACACATAATGTACCGATGCTGAAATATTGTATAAAAATGATATTATCAAATGTAAAGTCAAATCCATCAAAATAAATTTAATGATGTAAAATAGATGAAACAAATCCAATAGTTCAAATCCATAAATAATATATATGCTAGAGATTATGTAAAAGAATTCTGATCTCTACTTACAACAAACTCGTTCATAATTATTTGCTAGTTTATACCTATCATGCCCGATCAATATATATACATCCAACTCATTCTCGATAAATCATCAATATAAGAAATAATAAATTATTATTATATTTTTATTTTCAAAACTCTAATATCCAATTTTCTTAATTTTAAATTTCTTATCCCTAACTAATTCATGACTCATTAAGAAATAAAGATTTATAAATTTATCTTGATTTAGGAATTAGTGTATCAATCCCCTTGCTCAACATCTTCTTGTCTAATTGATTGCTCATCCTCATAAAATAAATATGGATCATAAAAGGAGATTGGTATGAGAAGGAATATGAGGCGGCTGGTTAATGGCTCTAGTGGCTCTAACCAATCAGAATAGTGTAACAAATTTTTTTAGTTTAATAAATGAATGTCCAATCAAGATTTAGGTAACGAGCTAGAGATTATCAATGAAGGGTTCGTAAATAGCAAAGAAAGTTTGGATGAAGGCTGATAGAATGGATGGTCACCATGATATCGATCTAAGATCTCTCTCTAGTGTTATCCTAGGATCTCTCAAACCCTCCACTATACCCACTAGATCCTATAGAGAGATAGGTAAAAGATGAGAGAGAAAGAGAGGAGAGAGAGGAAAATAAAAGATAAGACTATAAAACTTTCTCTTCAAATTAAGGGAAGGGATGAAAGAACTTTTTCAATCAGAGTAGGAGTGGAACCGGCACAAATGGCAACTAGTACCCCACCACAGGCCCAGTCATTGATGAGGCAATGGCAAGAGTAGAGGCAATAACACTAGGCGATAAGATGAAACAAAACTAAAAGAAAACCAATGCAACGGTTGGCCTAAAAATAGGGGATCATGGTAACTTGACTCACTCATTGATAGTGAGGTTCTTTTGGATAGTCACAAGGAGTCACCGAGATCTCAGCTAGAGCTTCGGTAAGGATGCTGGCTTCAAATCACCACTTAAGAAGCAAAATAGGAAGAATAAAATTAAAACCAGAGAGCTTCATTGAGAAGAAATCTAGCAACAATCCAGCTAGCAACAATGATCTTATGGCTAGGAAAGATGAGAAAGAAAAAAATTAACTGAGAAAACCCTAATACCTCAGCTTTGGCGAGGTCCCAATGCATGTCCAATGAACTCAGTGCAACAGAATTGGGAGGAAGAAAAGAAGTAGCGGTAATACTCAACGAAGTGATGATGTAGAAAGAGAGAGAGGCTCTATTTGTGGATAAGCCCTATGGTTCCATCAAAGGATCAACAGCCCTAGGGTTCAAAATCCCACTTAGAGTTAGAGAAGAGACAAGACTCCTATCGGAAGCCTGCTTCTCAATCATTTTGCACATGTAGAGTACATGAGTTGATGGATCAAACAACTGGTCTAACCTAGGTCGGCTAAGAATGGGTTATTACATGAACAATGTATTATGATTTAAATATTTACAAATAAAAGAGAATGATAATATAGACTTTTGATTGATATATGAGAGCCCACATGCAATGGTCATAAATATGGATATGATGGTTTAACCTAATGTGATGTTGCTTCATATTGGTACTATTCTACCTCTACATTTAGATATGTACCTCTAGCATTTAGACATGACCTATAATAGAAAAAAATATAGAGGCAACATATATTGAGAACTCAAGCAAACATTGAAATTTTCTTTAGGTTAACGTAGAAATTTTAAGAAGTATAAGCAATATAAGATAACAAACATTCTTCTTTCTCTCAAGAAAAATAAAAAAGAGAGGAAAAACTCATCTTTCAATTATAACTTGATGTTATTAGATATAAATATAGCCTTTCCAAAGGAGAGATATTTAATTAGAAGTAGTCTAGTTTGAATTTGTTGGGCTATATCACAATAATGGTTGAATGAATACCTTATTTAGTTGAGGGATGTGCACATATTATTAATTGGTAAACTTAGAATACTAGTTGCACATGTGAATAGGTTCTTACATAATTAGGCATGGGACTATGAATATAATGTACTTTGTAAGTACATAAATTATTTTTGAAAAGCAAAAAAATTAATTTCTATATTCGAAAATAATTTGTTTATATTGGAAAAATTTTTATATTTTATATTTTATTTTTTATAGAAGAGTTAGGAAATCTAAAAAATTCTCCTTAATTTTAGGTTACTCTATTCAAAGTGTCATGCTAACCTCAAAGCAACTTAAGAAATAGTCCTCATTCATCTGAAAAATATGCATTATGGCTAGGAAAATTATGTTTAGACCACTTACGATCATGTTGTGCACCATAGAAAGCTGTATAATTTTAGATAGCTGCCACATAACCCATCTCGAAGATAGAAGGCTGTTGCTCATCTTAAAATATAGTGAGGGTCACGTATTGGGTGCCGAATATATATGGCTCATTATGGGGATGAATGATAGCCATGCATCTTCAAGATGGATGATGTGATGGCTATCATGACATTAGAGTGGCTACGATCGCTTGCTACACAAATAGGTTTAAGCCCAATATTAGATACGATGTTGGAATGCATGGATCATGGGCTGCGTAGGTGCAAGTGTTTGCTGGGTCATGGGTCTTGTGCTCATGACTTTCGAAATTGAAGTTAGCTTTATCTTGTCAGAAAAGTTTGATGTTAGTTAATTTAGGAAGTTTTAAATTATTATTTTTGGGAGAACTTTTAATATTATTAGGAATTAATAATTAGAATTCTTTGATTAGAGTAGGATTTGGAATCTCATATTGGAAAGTAGGAGAAATATGTTTCTCTTGTATTATTTGGGATTTGTTTGGCTGTCTAGATCTAAAATCCTATAAGATTCCTAAGATTAGATTAGTACAACTAAGAAAATCAGCCAAAACTAAGCTGGTTTCAAAAAAATTCTAAAGGTCTTTGGAGTGACCGGCCCGAATCCTATAAATAGAAAAAAAAATCTCTATAGGCCCTTATAGATATCCCCTTGAGGCTTCTATTATAATCATACTTCAGTTATTAATTAGTAAAAATTCTATTGTAGAAATTATTCTTTTCTTACCTTCTTTCTATTCTCTTTTCTCTATTTTGACGAATTTTTAGGATTTGTAGGTGAGAGTTGTATATCTTTGAAGCGAACGATCAAGGCAATGTTTTTCTGAAAGAGAGTGATCTATTTCAACTGCTCTTCCAACCACCGTTCATTCGTACTAAGCATCATTCATTAGTAAGATTTTTATCCTACTATGATCGGTTGCATGTTGTACATATGCTGTGTGTGGAATTTTCACCCCAAGTACGATATCTCCCAACGTCACCAAAGTTCTACGATGCATAGGCTTCAATCAGCCCCAAAAAAAAAAGACATCAGCCAGGTTGGTTTCCGTCACGACACTCTATTCCTTGTCTCCTCATTTCGTTTTCTCTCGCGTCTTGGGTGATCTCCGCACCGTTCAGGACAACGGGTTCGGTAGCCACATTTCTCCGGCGTTTTTCACGAAGGAAAATGGCCCCCACGGTATACACCCCCCCCCCCATCGCGCCAGCACCGCGCCGTAACATCACGATTCAAATCGCCCCTTCCCTTCAAAAGCGTAGGACGTGTGCGTAAAACTTTTCAACCACCCACGTTCCACGCAGCCCAACGCCGTTGCACCGATCTTTCTTCCTCATGCACGCCTAAACGCTCGATGGGACTTAGGGTTGTATATATCTCTTAATTTAAACTTCCCACGTACGCTTTCCCTGCAGAATGGTTTCTTGCACCAAGTTATGATAGAAATGAGCTCTAGCGTGCGGTTATTTAAATATATGCTTCCACTACATTGATTGGTTCCTCGTGGACATCCTTGCATGTATGAACAACCAATATTGGATCACCGTTGCAACATCGATCCATCCAACATCTTCCGTTTTTTAATCAAGTAATTATAATAACCTTTCCTTTGTTCTCCTCTTTCAACGCGCTAGCTGTTATCTAAGCCTCTTTCACCTGTTTCCGTGTACTTCTGAGATGCTCTCTTCTTTGATGTAAGTTTTTACCATTTCATCAACAAGAGAACGGGTGGCGTTTTTAGCCGCCTCCCTTGTTCATCAAAATAAGGCAACTTTTGGTCCCTACTAGGCGCTAAGACCTGTCTTGGAGACTTTTCCTTCTGTCTGGTAGATTGAGATCCAGCAGGCCCTCTGAAATGATACATGTGGAAAAGACAAACCTTGCATTTAAGTCGGGCTGCATGACAACCCTCATTTGTCCCTCATGCAATCTTTCATCGCTTGTATTACACCTATGTGCTTTACACCACTGCAGCATGTGCATAGGTGTTCATATCTCTGTTAGAGACTCTGCTGTACATGAACATGATTGCGGGAATCGGTGGCAGTACACATACTATATACAGCTCAAGAACATGACATGCAATAATTTAAAATATTTCTCCACCAGCAAAAAAATATAATCCAAGAATCATGAAATATCACATTGATTAAAAGAAGTTTGCATATTATACCAAAATTTTTTTTATCAGTAAGATTATGCAACCCAAGAATCATCGAGAATCAAGCTGTCTAAGAAGTTCTTTCATATAATGCAACAATTCAAAATCTTTTTTTTACGATATGAATGCATACTATTTTTTTTAAATTATTTCTTCAATAACATTAGCCCCGTATACTATAAATTTATAAGGAATGAATGATCTTTTTTTCGCAAATATCTTACTTCAATAATTTCTTCATATTGCACCCACGTGCTTCACACCACTGCAGCATGCATGTGCATAGGTGTTGATATCTCTGCTAGAAACTCTACTATATATAATCATGATTGTGGGAATCGTTGATGGTATGCTTACTATATGGTATGCTTACTATATACAGCTCAAGAACGTGACATGCAATAATTTAAAATATTTCTCCATTAGCCAAAAATATGCAGCCCAAGAATCATGGAATATCATATTGATTAGAAGAATTTTGCATATTAATTGTACAATAATTTAATTTTTTTTTATCGATAAGATCATGTAACCGAAGAATCATTGAGAATCAAGCTGACTAAGAAATTCTTCCATATAATACAATAATTCAAAATCTATCCTTTACAATATAAATGTATACCATTTTTTTAAATCTATCTCCTTCAATAATATTGGCCTCATATACTATAAATTTGTAAGTAATGAATGAATTATGTGAGACTTTTTTTTCTTAAATATCTTGCCTCAATAAATTTTTCAATGTGTATTTATGCACTTCACACCACTGCAGCATGTGCATAGATGTTGATATTTCTGCTAGAGACTGCTGCATACAAACGTGATTGTGGGAATCATTGATAATAGGCATACCATACACAGCTCAAAAACATGACATGCATTCAGGTGCAGGTCATTCTAGTGCCAAAATTGATGTAGGAATTTATCTCAGGCTTGTTTGTCGATAGGTCAAGATGGAGGCACACACAATGCGAGGCATGGATGAAATGGACGCCACTGCAAGTTTTTACCTCTTTTTGTACAATAAAACATGCACAGGCTGAGATTGCCTTTTCATTTTAGGACCGGAAATTTATTTAGTCCATTCAAGTATATTTATCCAGATTTCACGAGACATGGTTGCCTTCTTTTTCTTCTTTTTTTTGAAATATAAGGTATGAAAGGTGCCGTCAGCTGAGCTAAGACTGGTTCGTATGATTGTTAGTATAATCTAGTGTTGCATATTTGTATCACTAGAGTCCAACGGTTAGGACATGCCCATGCTTGCATGTTTGTTCATTCACGCTAGCCTGGAGGGTTTGTGGACCCTATCAAAACATTGATAAGACAATGCCTATGAAAACCCACAAAAAGCAAGAAATCCTAACATCATCAGTCATTTGTGTCCCACACATAGTCCTAGAATGTTTGAATCATCACCTTTGAGGTGCGCAAGCTACAGCAAATTCTTATGCATACACAATTTCAAGCAATTGATGAAAATTATTGAATGTGATTTAAATTTTGGTGCGATCTGATTTACCATTCAATTCAATTATTTTGAGGACACGATAAGCAAACTTTTCATAAGATCTGTGGTATGATCTATTTAGTAGACTTTGATTTATTGTTTGGATATTTTTATTTTTTTATTATTTTATAAAAATTTGATCGCTATATATATATATATTATAATTATATTTTTTATTATTTAAATCATCATATATTTTTTATATTTCATTTTTTGATATAGTAAAATCTCTTCTCTTCTTTTGCTCATCGGCGAAGGCTAAAAACCAAATCATTTTATAAATTATTATATTTTATTTTTCTATGATTATTGTTATTTAAAATTTTTTATTAATTAATAAAAAATCTTGTAACAAAAATAAAGATGATAAAACGGGTCATCCTCCCTGATCTTAGTACTATCTAAAATATCGGCTGTTTGGTTAAAATCTTATAAGAAAATTTTTTTTTATTTATATCAATTTTTTTAATAAAGTATTTTATTTTATTTTTTAAAAATTTTAATTTTGTGAAATTTTAAAAGTGTGGAAGGTAATTATCCGAATAAAATCGATCCGACCTCGATCCCCTCAGGGAAGACCGTCGTCGGGCCCGCATATGGCAAATAATTCGTCAGCAAAGCAATCCAGTACAATGCCAATATTTTAATGCCTATTACATGATTTGAAGGACTAACAAATTAGAATATGGTAAATGTCCATCAGAAGCTGGAATATTTTTGTCCTTCATTGCACTGTAAGGATGGGACAAGGTCTACGTGTGAAAGCTGCAACTCTATTTATCTCATCTGATATATAGATGAATACATATATGCAGACCAACCGAGGACAGCCGACAATGCCGCTCTTTATTTTTATGTGGAAGAATTGCAATAGGGAATTGTTTGAGAAAAAAAGGGATCTTAATAAGTTTAGGAACTGTGCTCACCCAATATTTAAATCCATGTTCAAAAGCTCTAGCTAGGTGCCCTTAGGGGTACATCACCTTTATCATGGTAGATTTACTTTTGCTCTTAATAATTAGTTCTTGGAAGTCTTGATAACAAGTCTAAGTTAAAACGGCATAGCACCTGAGGTTGCACCCGGCCAATCCACCTTCCATGCGACTACATATATACTACTTTAAATATTGCAGTCATGCACGTACGCCGCAAGAGTCTACGAGAAGAAATGAAACTTGGTGGTTACGAGAAGCTAACTAAGAAGCGTTAAGTGGCATGAAGCTACTGTCCAAATTTAATAGAGAGTGCATGGATTGCATGTCTGGAGGGGAGGAGGAAGGGGGTGGGATTTGCAGGAGACCGCTTCGATATCATTAGATATAAACGGGATGAATGACAAGAACGTACCAACGGAAAGATACTTTCCGATTCTACCATATTTTATTGGGTCGGAAATGGACAGAATAGCTTAGCAAATCATGGAGTAGTTGGCTTCTGCTTTAGGGATGAGACGTCCATTATGTGACATTTTTTGGGGAGACACCTTTAGCAAAGATATTTGGAGGGTGACCCCTCTAGCAAAGATGTCAAAAGGGGTTGGTGGACATCTGATATCAAGCCAATTGAAAGTTTTCTAAGGTACAAAAACCTAATTCGTCAATTTGATGCTACATTCCACCCTTTTGTGTTATAGGGTAATGCCAAGTTGTTGGGAGAACCTTCTTACAGTTAGAAACGTGAATGATATTTTATTCTTGATTAAAATATTTTAGGTGACAAGTGGAAAGCGATTTTAGGGCTCAATATTAAGCCAGTATATTAACATAACAATAGTGGCTCTGTGGTAGTGGTTACGTTGTTTCTTTTTTTTCTTTTTTTTTTTTTTTTTTGGTATAGTTTTCTTGGCAAGTCCCTTTCAGGCCAAATCACTACTAGAAGGGCTATGTATGGTTTAATCAACTTCTATGACTTTATGTGCGCAAGGTAGGTGTGACATGACCATCTCATGCAAAGTTTCATGAACACCATTTAAAATGAAAAAATAGAAAATTATAAGGAGACGTGTATTCAGACACTGATTACGTACGTCTTTAAACGCTCAACCTGAAGCGAAAGAAAACAAATTAAAAAAAAATATATAGTACCACAAGCTAGTAAGAGCAGATTGGATGAAGATCTCTTATAAAATAAAAAGTTTATTCTGATAGCATCGTACAAAAATTTTTCAAAGAAAGATTTTTGTGCACAACACAAGTAATCTTCGTGAGAAGTCTTACATGAGAGCTATGTTGCTCTCTTGAGTGTGAGTAATCGAGCTCTAGGTTTTCGATTAATGCTAACCACATTTAAACCATGATTACCTTTCTATGTTTATATACAATTCTTCTTTCATTGGGAAAGTTGGTAACATTTTGTATTGCGCTGGGAGAAGAGGCTTTCCTCTCTTTAGTTACCATGAAATGCCGGATGATTTTACTTCTCTTTCAATATAAAGAAAATTAAAAGAAAATAGAAGGTTGAGGACCTACTAAAACACTACATCTAATTACGGGTAAAATGAACCAGAAAATATCCATCCATATTTATTTTTATATCTAAATTGATCCATATATGTATAGAAATTTGAGTATCCAATGAATATCGGTATCAATATTTACATCCATCAAAAAAATGAACATGACTATGAATAAATAATTATTTGATTTATATCTAAATATTTGATTTTATTTAAAATCTCTTTTAATTTTGTATATTATTCATAAATTTTTAAGAAATGTGTTAATGGTTTATTTTCTCCACTTAATAATATCTTTGATCTATCATAATAAGTTTAGTTATATAATATATATTCATATTTATATCGATGGTTTTGCATTTGATTTTCATTCGTATCTCTTTAAACAAATATACATAAAAATTTTTTGTATCCAACTAACATTCTAATTTATTTTTTTACTCATTAAAAAAAAGAAGAAGAAGCAAGAATATGTATATATTGGTATCCAATTTTGTATCTAATTTGGTTTCAACCATGCATAAGACCAGGCTTGCTTATACATTCCTATGAACTATTCCACGGTGGTGAGCTCCCCATCAACTCATTATTCAATAAAAAAATCATACCCACACTCTGATAACGATAGATGGTGAACTCCTTAACCGCCCTCAAATAATAAAATTCCTAAGAACTATTCCGCAGTGGTGATCTCCCTATCAAGACATTATTCAATTTAAAAAAAAAAAAATCATATACCCACAATCTGATAACGATAGATGGTGTACTCCGTTTAGTAGCAGCCATCTCTGTCTCTTGCTGCTCTCGGGGCACGTCACAAAATTACTTCCAAGGCTACGCGACAAGCATTATTGCTGGGGGAATCTTCACGCGGGCCTATTGCTGCACTCCCACGTGCATGGCGTTATACGCCGTACCATGGATATTCTCCAAAATAGCTATCAAATCCTAGTGGATTTCTCTTTACTGTGTAAGGAAGCAAGGCCTCCCACTCTCTGTCCGCTTGCAGCACCGAACCCAACAAGAGAGCATCGGATGATATAGGCTGCAAGCGTAGCAAATAATATAATATTTCAAAAAGGGCAGAGAAGGGAGGATGGCAAGAAAGACATCTGGCTTTTATTATAACAGCAAAATCTTTTCTAGATCCGTTTCTTTTGAACCCGTCCAAAGACCTACCGTGCCATGAACGTGGTACATATTTTATACAAAAAAAATTAAAAACACACCTCCTCAATCTAGAGACCTTTAATTTTTTTTAAAAAAATATTTTATAAAATAAATAAAAAATTTATAAAAATATTTTTTTAACTTTCGATCAATCTCAAATTTACTTTCTCAATTTTATAAAATTTTAAATAAATCTCTCAAATTTACAAACGATTCCAAATTGAATCTATCATTAATTTTCATTAGTAGAGTAGAATTATATGACCATTATATAATAATAAAATATGATATTATAATGACACTATCCTTTGTATCATCAAAAGATCTTATTGCATATTTGTGTCAGGACCCATCTTCCTTCATGTGAATTCACTATGGAATCATCTATTACATAAATCTCAAAATGCTCAAAACTTCATTTATTTATCCATCTAGATAGACCTTAAACCAACGAGTGCATGACTAGAATAATCTATATATCTATATAGAACTCAAAGTAACTAGTCGAGATCTAGATTATTCATCCACTCGCATAACTCTCAAAGCAACTATATAGATTATCTAGATTATTGATCCTTCTGCACAAACCTCAAAACAATTAATGGAGGATCAAAATTATTCACCCATCTACACAAATCTCAAAGCAATTATAGATGATCCATGTATTCATCCACCTACACAGATCTCAAAGCAACATAGATGATCCAAATATTTATTTTCTTGCATATATCTCAATGCGATCATGAATGATCCAGATATTTATCCGTTTGCATAGATCTCAAATCAACCATGGATCTAGATATTCATCCACTTGTATAGATCTCAAAGCGACTAGTGCATGATTAGTATCATCCATCCACCTACATATATCTCAAAGTGACTAATGGATGATATAGATTATTAATCCACTAGCATAAATCTCAAAGTGACTACATTAGATGATCCAATTTATTCATCCTTCTATATAGATCTAAAAGCAATCAATGAATGATTAGAATTATTCATCCATCTACATATATCTTAAAGCAACCATAGAAATTCAAATATTCATCCACCTATATAGATCTCAAAGCAACTATAGATGATTCAAATGCTTATTTACTTGCATCGATCTCAAAGCAATCAATGAATATCTGAATCATCTATAATTGCTTCAAGATCTATGTAGATATATAAATAATCCTAATCATCCATCGATCACTTTAAGATTTGTGTAGGTGAATTGGCATCTTATAATCTTTATTATTGCTTCAAAATTTGCTTAGGTCGATAAATTTCTGGATCATGCATGGTTGCTTTGAGATCCATACAGATGGATGAATATCTGGATCATCCATGGTTGCTTTGAGATCTATATAGGTGGATGAATATTGGGATCATCCATGATTACTTTAAGATCTATACAGGTGGATGAATAATCCTGATCATTCATATCGCTTTGAGATCTATGCAGATATATGAATATTTGGATTATCTGGATCATCCATGATTGTTTTGGCATCTATGCAGATTAATGAATATCTGAATCATTCATGCTTGCTTAAGATTTGTGTGGATGAATGATATATGGATCATCCATATTGCTTTGAGATTAGGTGGATGAATATCTCGATCATTCATAGTTGCTTTGAGATCTATGTAGATAAATGAATATTTGAATCATCTATGATTGTTTTCAAATCAATGCAAGTAGAAAAAATTCTAAATCATTCATGGTTGATTTAAGATTTGTGCAAATAAATGAATACTTGGATCATCTATGATTGTTTTGAGATCTACGTGGGTGCATGAATAATCTTGATCATCCACTATTTGCTTTGAGATCTATATGAGATAATTAATTATTTAGATCATCTATGCAGTCATTTTGAGATTTGCATAGGCGGATTAATAATCTAGGTCATCCACTAGTTGCTTTGAGGTCTATGCAGGTGGATGAATGATCCTAGTTAGACATTGGTCACTTTGAGATCTATATAGATGGCTAAATAAAGAAGTTTGGAACATTATAAGATTTGTACAATAGATGATCCAAATTTCAACCGCTTGTATAAAATTTTAAAGTAACTACATGAATGATCTGAATATTCATTCGTTTAGATGGATCTCTAATTAGTGACTATATGAATGATCTAGATTGTTTATCCGTCTGTATAGATCTTAAAGTTTGAATAGGTTAAAAGAGGAAGAGGGCATAGACTAACAACATTTGCTGGTTGGGGAGTTGAAGGATCAAACTGAAATAGTTTGCAAACTTGAGGGATCCATTTGAAACTTTTAAAGTCGAGAGAAATCTTTAAGATTGACCTAAGATTGGGGGGTGTTTCTATAATTTTTCTAAAAGATTAAAGAGGCATCTTCTTAATGTTAAAAAGTTTTGAAAGGATTTTTTCAAATTTATAGAAACTATTTTGATCTAATCCTTTGGCTCCCTAACTAATGGATAGTGTTAACCTATCATTTCAAATAACAAAAATACCCTCTTCCTCTTTTAGCCTATTCGAACATCTTTTTAGCTATCCCTCAATTCTAATCATTTTATTCAAACCCTTTGCTCTTATCCTCCATTCTCGTTGGTTATCTAGTGACCATCAATGATCTATCCTTTTGCTCGAGTCAGGCGATCTCTTTATTCATGCACATCACAAAAGCAGCCATCTAAAGACTGAAAATACTTCATTAAGCCATGAAGGGATTTTCACTTTGATCGATTAGTAATTCTTATTTTTCAAATTTTTCTTCAAAAATACTTGATGTGGATCACATGATGTACTATAATGTTACATTTGAGGCTAAAATTTATTTGCACTCCATTTTCTTTGAAAATCCTAGGTGTTTGGTTGTTGTGCATGTGGTTCTTTATTCTATTTCCTCCTAAGATAAGTTATGGTTTAATCTTTGTTAAATACATTGTTCAGTGGTATATGGTGTGTTACTTGTGATCTAATAACTAATGTGCATGTATTGTGGTCAATTTTATATGATTTTTATCATCCATTTTCTTTTTTTATGCTAAATTTTGATTTGTTCGTTCCATTCCTTTTTCTATAATTTGTATGTTCTAGTCACCTTTGACTCATGTCTATATATTCTTTAGTTATTTTTTTTTATCCTACACTATGTGCTTTCCATGATATATGGTAATTAATTATAGTCAAAATGCCACAATGTTGTTTTATGCTAAGCTATATGGGGTTGAACAAAAGGCCATTGTATATTCCACTATAGTCACTAGCTATGGAAGTTTTTTATGCTAAACTAAGCAATAAAAGGCTAGTTGACTCGAACACTATTTCAGTTATTTATCCCTTGAAATAGGAGTCGAGGTATATATGCATTCAATACTAAAATAGGAGTTAGTTGTTTATCTACTAGCTTGAATATTGCTTATAGTCCACTATGTCCACAGCCCTGTCTTCTGATTACCAATGGCTACTCATAGTTAGAGCAAAAGAAAATTAGCAATAGCTGCTCATAATTCTCTTTATTAGGAAGTATGCAGTCTTATGTTTGAGAATATGTTTTGAAAGAAAGGATAATTGAGACTATAATGCAAGTTTCTTTATATTTATTTTTCATGCATTGATGCATTAGTTCTTTTTTCTAATATAATATATAGCCATTATGGTATTAATACCTCACATATAAGGTCAATGATTTTCAATATTTGGGACTACTTGTTTATGTGTAATATCCTTTAAGTGGTATATGAATCATTTGATATCTTTTGTCTACTATGAAAATAATATTTCCATATTGATTATGTTTGTTGAAATGGGGTTATAACTAGACATTGCTAATTTGGGTTTCATGTGTCCATTATTGTGAGGATAGATAGTGATCTATTCAATAGAGAGATTTACTATGGTAAATCTATTAAGCTTCTCCCCTATGCACTGTATTAGAGTATTTGTGAGCCACTTTAATAATTGTAACCTAGAAGCGAGTTGCAGGATGATTAAGATTAAGTGCAAGAAAATTAGAATTAAGAGACTTACCATCAAAAGAGTTGGTGAAAAGAAAGTAGCTACAACAGAAAAGAGAAAAGGTTGTCATGATAAGGGGAAGAGTTGCAACCACTATTGAGGGGAAGAGAGCTAATGGTAAGGGGAAGAAGAGAGAAGATGAAGCCACTACTGAGCATACAAATGGCAGTGATAGTATAAGTAATAGTGATATTTCTTTAATGAGCTAAAGGAGTTAGATGAAAAGGATGATGAGTATGTAGATAAGGACCTTATCGATGAGTAGATGAAATCCTGTTGAGCATTCCAAGCTCAACATAGATACATATGCTCTCATAGAAAAAGAGATAGCAGGGACTATGGGTGAAAGTGAATCGAATAATATTTATCTAGATTTATACTATCAGCAATGGTATTTCACTATTATCAATAGTCTGGATTCTTGTAGTGAATGACCTATTTTCAAACTCAAATAACCCAGGTTGGAGGAACCATCCTAATTTTTCTTGGATACCTCAATAGACTCAGGCTCATACCCAAATTTTACTTATGCAAAATTATCAAAATAGGCCTCAATACTAAAACTATATCTATATTAGAGATCAACCTAGTCAGTCTACTCAGCCATCGTATTATAATCAACCATTATACCCACCTTCTTAACAATCCAATCTAGCCAATGATAGATTTAATCAACTGCAATAATTGATTCTAACTCAATATTAATCTATCACCAAGCTAGAAGCATAAATAGGATAATTAGCTGAGTCTACCATGAGGAGAGAGCTAGGTTAATTGCCAAGCCAACCGATAGCAAATTCTAAAAATAATCCACTTATTGTCCACCAACCACCTAAAACTAGTTATTAATTCAATGTCCTAGCTAAGAATCCCCAATTTTAGAATGCCAAAGTAATTTTTGAAGTTAGAAGTTGTAGGATTCTTGAGCACCCATACCAAGACCAGGTGATAGTGATTAGTACAGATGCTAGCCAAAATAAAAATTTAGAAGAAGAGATTAGTACTAAAATTAACCATATAGAAAAACCTGAGTTCGGAGCTTGTATTGATGCTGGTTCTAATATAAGTAAGATAGATAAATAAAAAAAGAGAATGGATGATTTACCTAAGATATGTAAATGTAAAGTCTCATTTTCTTCAACCCTAGAAGTCGGTTCTTCTCACAAAAAGCAAGCAGCATGCAATGAAGAGCCAAAGCCTTTGACATTCTCTAAGGACAGCATACCATCGATCCACCATCTAGATCTATGATGGGATGCCTTTCTTCTAGGGCTTGAGGGAGGCTCCCCCCTCTCTAGGACTTCTTCAAGAATCCTGAGGTGGCAACACTAGATAGAAGAGAGAAGAGAGATTGAGAAAGAAAAGATCTGTATTTTATTGCATAATGAAATCTTAATACAACCTATATATTTATACATAGCCATTAGGCTCGACCAAAAAACTTTCTTAGCTAATCCAATATATGAAAGTACTCGTTGAGCCCATGTATGCTCATGTCTCTCATGCTTTCATCTTCTAGATCTAAATTCAATCCATACATGAGTTAGACCCCTTAAGACCTCTCAAACTAGGCCTTAAGATCTCCTAGCCCCAAACAGACCTGCTGTGCATTTCTGCTCGCAAAAATTGAGACATCTCAAACTGAGACCAAGACATCTCGACTGCATCTGAGACGTCTCGTCTTCAAACCAAGATGTCTCGAACTTCATATTAACCCAGCACTCTCAAAATATTACTTTCTATCTGGATTTCTTCTGAGATCGAGACATCTCGCTTAGCACCGAGTCATCTCATCTCAGAACCAAGATGACTCTTCTATTTTCTTAGGTGGCTTGCTCTCATCTTTCTATGATCTTTCTTCTCATGTTTTCAAGATTTGGGAGGACCACACTAATCTTTATAATCTTTACTTTGGTGCGCCCAAGCCTTGGCATACTAGGCAATGTTCTCCTACATGATCATGCTGTCACTGTGCACCTTGATAGCCCCTTGTGCAAATATCGTTCCACTAATCCTCTTCAGTTATTGTACATCCTTAGATGCCTTTAGGATGACCACCTCCATCACTGAAGATCTTGGCTTGCTCCTCTATACCATCCTGAAATTATAGGATCCCTTTTGCTTAGTAGCTGCATCACTTTTTCTAGACTTTTCTAGAGAACCTGTAGTGTTCTTGTACCAACACAAGCTGCACTACCTGACATGATCTTATCAGAGTCATGCCTGTCTACTTGCACATGCTGCTCCATCTAGAAATATGCATCACTAGCATTGATGCTAGTATATCGATCCTCCTGCATCCTTCTGCTATGAATTCATGTCAAATTTTTTCTCCACCCATGAAGCCATCTCTTTGAGCTCCATTTAAATCCGAAGTCCATATGATGCCATAGAAGATCTTGACTCTATCACTGAGTCATCAGAGGCCAACCACCTAACACTACACTGTTGGATCTATCGCTACTCCTCGAACACCATCACTATTCCTTCGACCTCTCTACACTCCACGACCCTCTTCGAAGCTATCTCGGATACATTGTACCTTGCAGGCTCCTCCAAAATATATAGTAGCTCATTCAACTCTGCTAACATAATGACTGAACTCTAGAAAATTCTATCCTAGCACTTCTCCTCTTTTGTTCCTACACCAAGCATCATTTTAGTTGCACCTAGAGAAAGAACAGCTCAGACCCCATCTTGGACTTAGACCTACCTATCACATCTCGAGGCTCGACACCACTTTCCATAGGTATCCAGGTCCTTTCTTGCTGTACACAACCCAACATCCAATTGAATCATGAGCTTTTCTAGTGCCTTAGGAAATACCAGATCTCTAGTTTGAGCCTTTTCCTAATCCTTTGGCTCTTTGAGAACTTGATCTTTGAGATGTCTTGGCCTCTGGACTCATCAATTGTAGTTTTATGTGAGAATCATGAGTGTTGATATGTTCCTAGAAGCCAGAATTGGCTGACACTTGTAATACACTTCTAGGGGCAAAATTATAATTTTGACTAATAATCAATAAAATGGGTTATTTTCTATCACATATGTGTATTTAGTGTCTGTGATACATCCTTTGAGTTAATGGTAATGATAATTCATATTTTCAAGAGTTGAAAATTTAAGACATGAATAATCATTATTAACTCATAAAATGCTCCCGACCATAGGATCATCACGAGGATGGTGATTGATCCGGAAGGTTGGTGTACAATCGCTTCTCTTTAGTAGATGAGTCTTGAGTCTACGGTGTGGAGACACCGGAGCGAGAGTACAGGTACTCGTTAGAGAACGAGGGCACTGAGCGTGACCACCTCGAGTAGTCATTAGGGAAGTCTACCTTCTCGTCAATGACTGACTCGATGCTGCAGTAGTGTGTCTGGTTCTTTGACCTGAGATGCATCGGCAGTTCACCTTGAGGGTGTTATAGTTTGACTACACCATTACTCGGTCTCCTAGCCATATGGAACCCTGAGGTGTATGTTGGCTATAGCATGTTCATTGTAGGAACTGGATTGCATCAAGATGGAATCTATCTACCTCGGTGGTAGAGGAGCAGCCCTATGATGATCATGAGAATCAAGTCCAGAAAGCCCATGGCCATGGCAGAGTGAAAAATAATAGAAAGAGTTTCTATTTAGATTTTCACATTGGACTCGAATCGAATGATTACATCATATGACAGAGACTAGGGTTTGACGAGTTCACCTTAACCCTAATCTGATCGGGGCTCAAGATAGAAGAACTTAATCACACAGGTAGCTGCACCAAGAGGTTCGCATTCAGCTCTGATGGGTTGCCACCATATACTGCTAGGTGTCACTGGTGGATTTTGGGAGCAATTAGAATGATTTAGATGATCGATCATTCTAGCTGTTCGAATCAGAAGAGTTCTGATCCATCGAAAGGAGTTTCGATGATGTCGATGATAGAGATCATGACATATCCCATTACCATACAGAACTGAACCTAACTGGGTCACACAAACAAGGGTTTGAATCTGGTGATCATCAATTGAACTGATCTAGTTCAATTGATCTGAATGAGATTCAATTAGGTTCAAGGAAAATCGTGCTAGCACTCGATTGAACCTAACGTTCTTCTTTTACTATCATAAATAAGTTGTCCTGACTGAGCCAAAGGAGTTTGTGCTCAATCAGAGGCCTTCATATGGTCTGACTGGAGGTTGTCCAAGTCAGAAAAGGTTGTCTTATTTTGTAAGACATTACCTGCCATTTTTGGTCACCTGCCATTTCTTGTTCTTTGACTTTGGTCAAAAGTCTACCTTTGACTGGTCAAATGTTGACCATTGACACTTTGACTTTTGACCACATGTCATGCACCTATTGGAGAGCTGGTGGGGGCCTGTCCCCCTGCCAGAACCTGGCAAGGAGGAGGGCGCACGCCACCCTTGGCGTGTGCCCAAGTTGGAGGCGCCTAGGAGTCCTTGTTGGACAAGGACTCCATCTCCTTTTTGGATTCCAATTAGAGTTCTCCTAAGAATCCAAGTTTGACTGGTCTTAGGCACCCTCTAAGGAGGAATCCAGGGGACTCTATTCCCACCAATCAGATTTAGATCTGATTTCACAAAGGGTTGTGATTGGTTGGGAAGAAGAGGAGTTGGATCACAGCTTAGTCTATAAATAAGACCCTGCGCCCAACTCAAGAGTATATTGAAAATTCCCCATGCCCCAAGGCTGCCTCTCCCTCCTTCCTCCATGCCAAACCATCTTCTCCCTCTGCTCTCCACGTCCAAAAGAGTTTTGGACCTTGGTTGGTGCGATTCCAGATCAAGAGAAAGGCGATCAAAAGCAAGAAGGCTGCGCTGCTGCAAAAGGACGACTGCTGATCTTCAAAAGAGTTTTGAAGATCCTCCAGATCAGATCCAGATCTAATTTTTGGAGGATGTGATAGAGAAGAAGAGGATCTCCAGATCCAACCCTGAGTGGATACCGGTAGAGGCCAGGCGCTTGCGTGGCTAGATCCAGAACCTTCCGCTGCATACAGGATCATCAACAGGGTAATAGGATTACCCAAATCAAGGTAAATTAAATTTGATTTAATTTATTAATTTTATTTTATTTATTAAAATAATAAGAATTAGATCTAAAATATCAAGATCTGATTAGATCAAAGAAAAAAATTTTTGAAATATATCTCTTGATCTGATCAGATCTGAACGAACCTGGACCGGGAAATCAGGATTTTCCTTCAACTGGTATCAGAGCCATGGTTCTAAAATTATTTAGATCTGATTTTAAATTTTATTTTAATTAAAAATAAAGTGATTTTAGATGTCACATGAGATGTGATCAGATCTGAAATCAGAAAAAAATTAAAATTAAATGATTTGGATCTAAGATTAGAAGATATGCATGACTAGTTCTAAAATAGAATAGTTCTATAGAATAGTCTTGCATGTTTTTGATTTAATCTGATTAAATCATATTTTAGATCTTTTATTTACTATTTTTTGATATTATAAGTGTTATAATAACATCTAAAAAATAGCAAATAAAAATTATTTAATTTTAAATATCATATGAGATATGATTGATGCATGTCTAGACTAGTTGTAGAATAGTTCTACATAATTGTCTAGATTAGAATTTATTTTGATTAGATCAATTTAAATCTAATTTTTTAGATTATTATGAGATAATTTAGATCTGAAAATATGCATGATTTGATACATGAGATGTATGCAAAATATGCCATGATTAGATCTAATTTGTATATGAGATATATGATATAGATCTAAAACTGTTTTGTAGTATTACATGTTCCTGATTAAGGCGTTCCTCTTGGCCGTCCGGTCATAAGAACGAAGAAGGGTTTAAAGGCCCTCTCTCTCTTCCCATTCGATGGGGTGTTCTTATGATGTGTAGGGGTGCTGCGTGTTCGTCCTTAATCAGAAAACCCAAAACTTACTTTCTGCAAAACCCTAGATCCTGAAACCCTAGGATTTATTGTGCATATTTTGTTTATGAACCCTACTTAATTAAGAATTAAGTTTATGGAATATTAATTAGGTCTAAAATTGAGAATTTTAGATCTAAGACATATTCATAATACTGGGTTCGGGCTTGGGTAGCTCAATTAGGTCTAAGCGGTTGATCAAACCGAATCAAGAGTTGGTTAGATGGGATCAACAATGCTTAAATTGACCAGCCTAATAGGATTAAGTCTGGGTCAAGATCGAGTCACGATCAAGCAAGACCTAATTAGGCTCAGAGGTTAGAGTCTGGATTGTAGGCTAACCCAATTGGTTCTGACTCAACAATTTGGTGTCTAAGGTAAGTTTGGCACATACGACCGACTGGTTTTTAATTGGAAGCTACTCGACCTGAATGCGTTCTTGTACGAGTTAATGGCATATTCCTTCCACCGGTCTCACTTACCTGGCCATATCTGTTGACACAGTTCTGATCTGAGGTGGTCAATAATCCGAGCTAACCCATGCCACTAGGTTAGTCATAATTGTTATGACTAATGCCAAGTCTAGTTTAATGAGACCTGAATCAATTCTCCCTAAGAAAAGATTAAGTCTGAGGTCTTCCACCATTGTAGATGTGCGGGCCCTTCCCGGGGTTGATTGTTCTCGGCTGGATACAGTGGCTCAGTTGCACCGGGAAGATGCAACCATGTCTATTAGGCATTGGATGCTATGGGCTGGAGGATGAGTTGGGCTCAATATTTTGGATACGGTGAGAGACTCAATTAGGAACCCAGTCTATGCAAATGGTGGGTCTGACTTAACTAAGGAGTGGATCAATATTTCGGATACGGTGAGATTCATGAATTAGAGACCAAGTTTGGGTGCACCATGATTAGAGAATCATTGAACAAGAGTTGTTCACTCATTGGCTAACCCATCACCAATAACTGTTAGGTGAGGTGATGAGTCAGTTGGTGAGACCGCACCACCCACTAGAAATCATTAATCATGGAGATTTTTGCATCTCTACAGAGGGAGTGTAGGGATCCGAGAAAATAGTGGGAGCTAATTTGTTTAAAAATAAAATTCCTAAATAAATTGGTCAAGTCAAAATTACAGTATCTAACTAGAATCTTTGACTCTCTACAGGAAAATGTCTGCGTCCAACCCATTGGCACGTATCCTGGACACACATAGACTGACTGGACCCAATTATAAAGATTGGCTCAGGAACTACAAAATTATTTTGGGTTTCAGAGAAGTTAACCCATGTTTTGGACCAGGACCCTCCCACCTTACCAGCCCGTCCATCCACTGAACAGAGAGCGTCTCTGGAAAAATGGATTAGACGAAGATAATAAGGCCAGATATTACATGTTGGGCTCGATGTCTGATGAGCTCCAGCGCCAACATGAAGATATCGGGACTGCTCGCCAAATGTTGGCTCACTGCAGGAGATGTTTGGTGAACAGAGTCGCGCAGCCAAATATCAAGTCACGAAATGACTTTTTAAGGCTAAGATGCGTGATGGGCAGTCAGTCCAAGATCACTGTCTGATGACAATGATCAAGGACATGGAAGAGCTTGAGAAGCTCGGTGTGAAGTTGGACTTGGATCTGCAGAATGATATTATTCTGCAATCCTTGACTGATGCATATGGGCAATTCATCATGAATTACCACATGCATAAACTTCAAAATTCCTTGGCCGAATTAATGAATATGCTGGTTACCGCTGAGCTTTCTATGAAAGGTTCTAAAGGCTCAGTTCTTGCTATGGAACGGACTTCTTCCAAAAGAAAGTCTTATGGAAAGAAAAAGAAGTCTGTGAAAAAGCAAAAGGTGGAAGGATCAAAGAAGAAGAAGGCAGAAGCCGAAGAAAAAGGCCGATGTCAAAGGAAAGTGTTTCCATTGCAACAGCGACGGCCATTGGAAGCGGAACTGCCCTACTTACCTGGCCACCCTGAAGAACAAGAAGGAAGGTCCTTCTGGAGGTATGCTCGTTATTGAGTCTAACCTTACGGTTTCTTCTGCATCCAGTTGGGTGCTTGACTCTGGTTCTAGTGCTCATCTGTGCACTTTCATGCAGGGTCTTGAGGATAGCAGGAGGCTGAGGGATGGAGACATGATCCTACGCATCGGTAATGGAGCAAGAGTTGCTGCAGTAGCCGTGGGAACATACCCTCTTCGATTACCATCTGGTTTAGACTTAGTTTTGAAAGACTGTTATTATGTGCCTGCAGCTAGCAGGAATTTGATTTCTGTTTCATGCTTAGCACAAGAAGGTTATGTGATTACCTTCTTTAAGGACCATTGTAACATTCTTTATGAAAGAAATAAAATTGCAAATGGTTTCCTTATTAATGGTCTTTATCAGCTACATATTGATGTACCTGTTCTAACTATCGAGCAAAACGTGAATGCCAAACGACCTAGGGATAGTCCAAACGACAGATATCTATGGCACCTGAGATTAGGTCATATAGCAGAAGATAGGATCAACAAATTGGAGAAAAATGGGCTATTGAGTCCATTGACTTTCGAGTCATATCCAACTTGTGAATCTTGTCTTCAAGGCAAAATGACTAAACTCCCTTTTGTTGGACATGGGGAGAGGGCCACAGATCTCCTTGCCCTAGTACATACTGATGTGTGCGGCCCATTTGATGTGCCGGCTAGAGGCAATTTTGTCTACTTCATTACCTTTACCGATGATCTGTCTAGGTATGGGTATGTGTATCTTATGAGACACAAGTCTGAAGCTTTTGAAAAGTTCAAAGAATTCAGACATGAAGTAGAAAAACAAACTGGAAAAACCCATTAAGGTTCTTCGATCAGATCGAGGAGGTGAATACCTTAGCCGGAAAATTCCTAGACTATCTCAAGGAAAAATGGCATAGTCTCTCAATGGACTCCACCAGGAACACCTCAACTCAACGGGGTTTCAGAACGGAGAAATCGGACTCTATTGGATATGGTTCGATCCATGATGAGCTTCACAGACCTCCCTGATTTTCTTTGGGGACATTCATTGTTAACTTCAATTTATCTACTGAATAGGGTTCCCTCTAAAACCGTTCCTACCACACCGTATGAGATATGGCACGGTAAGAAACCAAGTCTGAGTCATCTCAGAATTTGGGGTTGTCCGGCTCATGTCAAAAGACAACAAGCGGACAAGTTAGAGTTTAGGTCCTTTAGAGCTCGATTCATAGGATATCCTAAAGAGTCATTAGGATACTATTTCTACATTCCAGAAGACCACAATGTGATTGTGAGTCGACATGCCATCTTTCTTGAAAAATAGTTTATTCAAGATAGCGGCATTGGAAAGCAGATTAAGCTTGATGAGAAAGTCTCACAAGTACAACGAGCTAAGGACCAATTGGAACCAAATCAGGTTGAGCCAATAAGAACACTACCTCCTCCACCTCGTAGATCGGAAAGAGTTTTCCATCCCCCTGAAAGATACTTAGGTATTATTTCAGAGGAAGTAGAGGAAAATGTTCCTCGTAGGTAATGGTGCTCATGGTGATGATCCCAAAACCTACAACGAGGCGATATCAGATATCGACTCCGAGAAATGGCTAGAGGCAATGCAGTCAGAAATTGACTCGATGCACTCAAACCAAGTCTGGACCTTGGTAGATCCACCAGAAGGTATAGTACCTATTGGGTGTAAATGGATCTTCAAGAGAAAGATTGGTGCAGATGGGAATGTGGAGACATTCAAGGCTAGACTAGTGGCAAAAGGTTATAGTCAACGCGAAGGCATTGACTATCAGGATACCTTTTCCCCAGTGGCTATGCTAAAATCCATCCGCACATTGCTTGCCTGTTGCAGCCTATTTCGATTATGAAATATGGCAAATGGACGTGAAAATGGCATTCTTAAATGGATATCTTGAGGAAGATATCTATATGGAACAGCCGCTAGGTTTCACATCCAGTGATACTGATCACAAGGTTTGCAAGCTGCAAAGGTCCATATATGGACTTAAGCAAGCATCTCGGAGCTGGAACACTCATTTCAATGATGTGATCAAAAAGTTTGGTTTCATCAAAAATGAAGAGGAACCATGTGTTTTCAAAAAGGTCAGTGGGAGCGCTGTTGTCTTCCTCGTATTGTACGTGGATGACATCCTCCTTATTGGGAATGATATTCCCATGTTGACATCAGTCAAAATATGGTTGTCCAAGGAATTCTCCATGAAAGACCTAGGTGAAGCATCCTTTATTCTAGGAATTAAGGTCTATAGGGATAGACCGAATAGGATGCTAGGACTTTCACAGAAGATGTACATAGAGGAAAGTACTAAAGAGGTTTAGTATGGAAAACTCTAAGAGGGGATTAATACCCTTCAGACATGGTATTCATCTTTCCAAGAAGATGTGCCCTAGCACACCTGAGGAAATAGAACGCATGAGCAAGATCCCTTATGCTTCTGCAATAGGGAGCCTCATGTATGCCATGCTATGTACACGACCTGATATAGCCCATGCTGTGAGTGTCACAAGCAGATATCAGTCAAATCCAGGTGAAGAACACTGGACTTCTGTGAAATGTATCCTTAAGTACTTGAGAAGAACTAAGGATATGATGTTGGTCTTTGGTAATGGAGAACTCCAAGTCCAGGGATACACAGACTCGGATTTCATGTCCGATATAGATGATCGAAAGTCGACATCTGGGAGTCTGTTTGTGTGCAATGGTGGTGCTGTCAGCTGGAAGAGTTTCCAAGCAAACTGTGATAGCAGATTCCACCATGGAAGCAGAATATATCGCTGCATCAGAGGCTGCGAAGGAAGCATTCTGGTACAAGAAGTTTGCTGCAGAAATTGGAGTAATGCCATCAGATGCCATTCCTCTATACTGCGACAACAATGGCGCCATAGCCCTTGCTAAGGAGCCGAGGTCTCACCAAAAATCCAAGCACATTGAGCGGCGATACCACCTCATCCGCGATTACCTCGAGAAGGGTTACGTCGAGGTCAAGAGAGTCAACTCCACAGATAATGTGGCAGACCCACTTACAAAGCCGTTGGGCCAGCAGAAGATCGAAGCCCACCTTGAGAAGATGGGACTTAGACTTGTAGCCAATTGGCTTTAGGACAAGTGGGAGATTGTTAGATATATGTGCCCTAGAAGCCAGAATTGGCTGACACTTGTAATACACTTCTAGGGGCAAAATTATAATTTTGACTATAATCAATAAAATGGGTTATTTTCTATCACATATGTGTATTTAGTGTCTGTGATACATCCTTTGAGTTAATGGTAATGATAATTCATATTTTCAAGAGTTGAAAATTTAAGACATGAATAATCATTATTAACTCATAAAATGCTCCCGACCATAGGATCATCACGAGGATGGTGATTGATCCGGAAGGTTGGTGTACAATCGCTTCTCTTTAGTAGATGAGTCTTGAGTCTACGGTGTGGAGACACCGGAGCGAGAGTACAGGTACTCGTTAGAGAACGAGGGCACTGAGCGTGACCACCTCGAGTAGTCATTAGGAAGTCTACCTTCTCGTCAATGACTGACTCGATGCTGCAGTAGTGTGTCTGGTTCTTTGACCTGAGATGCATCGGCAGTTCACCTTGAGGGTGTTATAGTTTGACTACACCATTACTCGGTCTCCTAGCCATATGGAACCCTGAGGTGTATGTTGGCTATAGCATGTTCATTGTAGGAACTGGATTGCATCAAGATGGAATCTATCTACCTCGGTGGTAGAGGAGCAGCCCTATGATGATCATGAGAATCAAGTCCAGAAGCCCATGGCCATGGTAGAGTGAAATAATAGAAAGAGTTTCTATTTAGATTTTCACATTGGACTCGAATCGAATGATTACATCATATGACAGAGACTAGGGTTTGACGAGTTCACCTTAACCCTAATCTGATCGGGGCTCAAGATAGAAGAACTTAATCACACAGGTAGCTGCACCAAGAGGTTCGCATTCAGCTCTGATGGATTGCCACCATATACTGTTAGGTGTCACTGGTGGATTTTGGGAGCAATTAGAATAATTTAGATGATCGATTATTCTAGCGGTTCGAATCAGAAGAATTCTAATCCATCGAAAGAAGTTTTGATGATGTCGATGATAGAGATCATGACATATTCCATTACCATACAGAACTGAACCTAACTGGGTCACACAAATAAGGGTTTGAATCTAGTGATCATCAATTGAACTAATCATCTTCTCCCCCTCTCCTCTCCATGCCCAAAGTAGTTTGGGATCCAAGTTGATGCAATCCATATGAGAGAAAGGCGACAGAAAGCTAGAAGGCTGCGCTGCTGCAAAGGACAACCGCTGATCTTCGAAAGATATTTTGAAGATCCTCCAAATAAATCAGATCCAGATCTAATTTTTGAAGATGTGATAGAGAAGAAGAGGATCTCCAGATCTAGCCCAAGTGGATATTGATAGAGGCCAAGCTCTTACGTGGCTAGATTCAGAACCTTTCGCTGCTTATAGGATCATCAACGGATAATAGAATTATCCTACGTTAAGATAAATTAAATTTAATTTAATTTATCTAAATTTATTTTAATTATTAAAATAATAAAAATTAGATCTGAAATATCCCAGATCTGATCTGGATCAAAGAGAAAAATTTTTGAAATATATCTCTCGATCCGATCAGATCTGAACAAACCTGGTCAGAAAAATCGGGATTTTCCTTCACCTGCCTCATCTCTGTGCCGCTCTATAGCCATCCAACCCTAACCTGTTGGACCTCTATGGATCATCCATCTTCATGTCTCCCTAGGCTTCACAAATCCATATTCTGGTCGAACCATTGAATACATCCTCGACTATTTCTCCATCTTTCTGCAATCGGAGGATGTATAGTCATTTCTTCAGCTTTTTTTCGACTATTATCCTTTGAAAAATCTCTTCTCATCCATTAAACAGCTCCATACTATCCATCTTCCTAGAGAACCCTATCACCTAACCATCATACATCTTGATCTTTCAACCAAGATCGACCAACAAATCATATAACTAAACCTTTCACCTCCAAAACAATTTCTTTTTGTTAATCCTCTCAGCCTCCACCTTCAATCTGCTACTCTCGGTCGGCCAAACCACAGCAATAACAAGGTAGATCTAAGACATACCGTGGAATCCTTATATAGATTTTTGATTTTATTCTATATGACTTTTTCCTTCACTTTTACACACCATTAGGCTTTGATACCAAATGTTGAAGTAGAATCCTGGTATCATCGAGCTCTGATACTAATTGTTGATCCATGATACTATTCTGATACCATGTTATGAAAATTCTTGATTTTTAGCTTGGACCTGGAGAGACCTTTGATGTTCTCTAAGGGCAGCATACCACGGATCCATCACTTGAATTTATGATGGGGTGCCTCCCTCCTAGGGCTTGATGGAGGCACCCCCTCTCTAGGATTTCTTCAAGAACCTTTGGGCAGCAACATTAGAGAGAAAAGAGAAGAAAGATTGAAGGAGAAAAGATCTGTATTCCATTGCATAATGAAACCATAATACAATCTATGTATTTATACATAGCCATTAGGTCCGACCAAAAATTTTTCTAGCTAATTCAATACATGAAAGCACTCACCGAATTCATGTACACCCATATCTCCCATGCTCTCATCCTCTCGATCTAAATTCGACCTATACATGAATTAGCTCTCTTAAGACCTCTCAAATCAGATCTTAAAATCCCTAGGATAAACCTAGATCCTAGCCCCAAATAGACCTCCTGTGCATTTCTGCCCATGAAAATCAAGATGTCTCAAACTGAGATCAAGATGTCGCGACTGCATCCGAGATGTCTCATCTTCAAATTGAGATGTCTCAAACTTCATATCAGCCCAACACTCCCAAAATACTACTCTTTGTCTGAATTTCTTCTGAGATCGAGACGTCTTGGACAGAGACTGAGACATCTCGCTTAGCACTGAGTCATCTCATCTCAGAACCAAAATGACTCCTCTGCTGTTTTCTTGGATGGCTCGCTCCCATCTTTTCATGATCTTTTTTCTTATATTTTTAAGATTTGAAAACACCACACCAATCCTTATAAATTAGCTCAAGACTTGCTACATGGATCAAATAGAAAGCTTAAGAGATTAAGACACTCAATAGTGGTACAATGTTAAAAAAATATTAATTTTTCACCGAGTAACTGAATCTCGTTGTCCAAGTAAGCAAAGATATTCATATCAAAAAGTGGATAATATGAATAAAAAAATTTAATAAATAAAGAATAGAAGTAATAATATACTTGCCCATATGAAAGTTTAGATAATTTAGACATAAAGGTAAGAATAATTTAGAAAAAGTTTAAAAAAGTTAAATATTTTTCACTTAATTTTTATATTAGTTAAGTACTAATATCTCAATGACATGCCTCACTTATACTCTACTTAATATCAATGGCCATTTTGAAAATTGCTTGATGAAATTTAAAATTTTAAAGTTAAAAGATATCTAAAATTAAATTCTTTCTTTACTCGAGGATGAGCAAAGCTTAAGTTGGAGGGTGTGATAATTATCATAAATATATTGATAAAAATATTAATTTATAAATTAATTTATCTTTATTTTTAAAATTAATATTTTTATTTATCTTTTTTAGATGATTAAAAGAAAATAAATTTGAAGTAAATTCGATATAAAATGACTTCGATATGAAAACTCAAAGAAAAAAATTAAATTAAATTAAATTAAATTAAAAAAGAAAATTGGTTGGATTGGCTCGGCTCGCCCAAACCCATAACCCAGCACCCGTAGACTGCCCGCTCGACCCAGGTGACATCAGCGAGACATCACAAACCACGTAGCTAATCGCATATCGGGATGTAAGGGTGTTTTGGTCATTTTTCAAGCAAGCCACATGTCGATCCATTGGGATCTCTGGCAAACTCGGTCCATGTAGTCCATAAGAACAGTAATTGTGTCATCAGATGGTCTAGATCATTTTCGATCAAGATCGGATGGGTGTCATCATTTCTTATTTTGATTCAAATTCTCTCAGCCTCCTGTGCGCCATCCGATGGCTGTGTGTGCTCTTAGCTATGATCTGGTGGCTAGATATCTCCCAAAGCTCGATCCAATGGTTGATGAACGTCCCCAACCTGATTCAAGCACCTTGAGCACCATCCAACAGACAAATCTCCTCCATCAAGCACGATCGGACAGCCAAAAGCCATTCCAACTCGATTTGGGTTGAAAATAAGGGATTTTTGGTTTTTTTTTAGCCTTTGGATCTAGATCCGATGGTCAAATCGATCCAGGAGCTATTTTAATTCGATTATCACCTAGATTCCATTTTACACAAGATTTTATGTATTGTTTTGGTCCCATATCGGTTGGTAGCGAAGATCCCTCTTCTCCAGCATCTATTTAAACACCTCTAGGCCTTCAGAATTCACTGTCTTCGATCAAAAATAGTTATAGTATAGGATAGAGGCCAAGCTTAGGTTGATTGTTACTTTGAGGTAGATGATGTCAAGAGTAAGAGCTTGTCTTCTATGCCATCTCTACACTAATGCCGATCCAAGATCAAAATAATCTATTCTAGTTTTTATTTATTTTTTTATTCTTTTAATTTTATGTATTTAATTTTTAAACTTTTAAATTAATCCAAAATTTATTTTTTTGCTCTTTAAATTCAAGCTTTTTATTTTTAATTACTCTTTATTTTCATTGCAAGTAGATGCTAAGATCTAAATAATAGATCTTAGTACCAAGTTTATTTTTCTGTATCATTTATTTTTTACTTTTATTTATAATTTTATTTTTCAACTTTAATTTCTTTTCAAATCTTTTTTTTATAAAAATCAAAGATTTTAAATCAAAAGCATTGCCTTCTTTGTGGATTTGATTTGACTCACTACTTTTTATATTTTTTAATTATTTTAAAAAATAAAAATTAAACTAATAAATATGATATCTTAATGACTACATCGCACTCTATCAGGCACCCCCTCCTAGGGCTTGAGGGAGGCGCCCCTCTCTCTAGGGTTCCTTCTAGGAACCTTGAGGCGGCAACTCTAGAGAAAGAAAGAAGAGAAATTAGGGAGAAAACTTTAATTATATTCCACTCTCTTATAAAAGTTACAATACCTGAGTTTATATATCCTAGGATTTTCACATGAATCCTAATAAACTCTAGCTCAAAACTCTCCTAGACTAACCCAATACACGAAAGCACTCACCCAAATCTATATACATCTATGGTTTTACATGCTCTCATCCCTTGGATCTAAATCGGACCAATACATGAATTAGCCCTCCTTTAAATCTCTCAAACCAGACCTTAAGATCCCTTGAATCAAATCCAATTCAAGACCAAACCAAAAAGCCTCGTGTAGATCTATCTACCGTGTCCGAGCCGGCTCAATGGAGGCTTGAGCTGGATGGACTATGTCTCATGCCATAAATTTTCAAATACTATTTTCTATCTATCCGAAAGGGCTGGCTCAATCTCGGTCTGAGCTAGCTTGGTCTCAATCGAAGCCAGCTTGACCTGCATCTAAGTTAGCTCTACCTATGTGCCAACCCTTTTTCTCGACTGATACTTCTCCTAATTCTAATTCTTTGCTCCATCTTGTATTCTTTAGTCTCCAGAGCACCAACCAATCCCCTCAAGGTCCTCACACCTGAACCTCAAGCTCATAGAGAGCTACATGCCGCTTCCATCCTAAGACCACACCTATCCTAGTATCCCTGGAGCTAACTCCTGACCCCTCCTGTGGCCTCCCAAGACTTGAGAGCACTATCCTAAATTCTTGCAATCTCCATCTTGGAGTACCCAAGCTCTAGCATACCTGGCAATGTCCTCATACATGATCTCGCTGTCGATGCATGCCCTAATAGCTTCTTATGCACACCTTGTCATCGCCATCCTTCTTCAGCTATTGAGCTTCCTTGGAGACCTTTAGGATGACTGCTTTCATCGTTGAAGATCATAGCTTGCTCCTTTGCACTATCTTTGGAATTTAAGTTATCCTTCTGCTTGGTAGTCGCATCGCTTGTCCTGAATTTTTTTGAAGAATCCTCGCTGCACCACTTAATATTGTCTTCTCAGATCTATGCCTGACCATCTGCATATGTCGCTCTACTTGAAACTATGCATCTCCATCACTGGTGCTAGAATATCACTCATCCCTCTACACCTCTCCACCCTGAACTCGTGCTGCATCTTCCTTTGCCTGTGAAGCCATCTCTATTCGATGCTTTACTTGAAACTAAAGTCCTCCTAATACCGCAGAAGCCGACTCTATAATCGAGTCATTCGAGACTAACCATCCAATGCTGCACTGTTGGGCCTACTGCTATACCTTGAATACCATCGCTGTCCCTTCGAACCCTCTACACCCCACAGACTCCTTCGAAGTCATCTTGGATACTCTTCAACCCATAGGCATCTTCAAAAATTTAAGAGCTCATCCAACTCTTTAAAATCAGTGATTGAATCTTAGAAAATTTCATCCTAGCACTTTATCATCTTCTGTCCCTACACCAACCATTGCTTCAGTTTCATCAAGAAAAACTATAGCTCAAATCTTATCCTGAGCTCAAACCCATCTATCTCATCTCGAGGTTCAACATCGCCTTTTCATAGATATTTGGATCCTTTCTTGCTGTACACAACCCATCCTCCATCTGAACCATGACTCTCCCTAGTGCTCCTATAGAAAAAACCCGATCTAAGATCAACTGCCCATTCCTGACCTGCTCAACCTCCACCATCACTGCTCTTATCTCAGATACTCCGCAATCCAGTAGGCACCTCCAAAACCATCGAGGACTTTCACCTCTTTTGGACATGCTGCAACTTTCCATGGATCAACCATCTTAATCATCCTCAAGGTTTTGCAAATTTCTGCTCTGATTCAAACACTGAATGTACCCCAACTATTTTTCTGCCTTCCTACAATCGAAGGACATAAAGTCGCTACTTCAGCCTCTCCTCGACCATTATCTCTTGGAGGATCTCTCCTCACCTACCGAACTGCCCCACATTATCTATTTTTTCAGAAAATCCTATCTCCTACCCATCATACACCTCGATCTTTCCATGAAGATCGATCAATAAATCATGCATCCGAACCTTCCACCACGAGAAAACTAACTCCCCATTAATCCTTTCAACCTTCATCTTCAACCCACTGCTCTCTGTTGGCCAAACCATAGCAAAAAAATGAAAGTAGATCTGAGACATACTGTGGAATAAGTGTACAAATTTTTTCCCGTATGACTTCTCCTATACTTTCATGGTCCACCAGGCTCTAATACCAAATGTTAGAGAAAATTATAGTACCTCATCTATACCATGTTGTGGAACCCCTGATCTTATGTGTGAACCTAGAAGATCTACGATAGTCCAACCTCTAAAGGCAACAAACACTAGTACCAATCCCTAGATGCTATGATGAGGCACCTTCCTCCTAGAGATTAAGGGGAGCGCCCCTCCCTTTATGGTTCCTTCTAGAAACCTTGGAGCGACAACCCTAGAAAAAAAAGAGAAAAGAGATTAGGAAGAAAAGCTCAATTGTATTCCATTATCTTGTAAAAGTTACAATACTTAGATTTATATATCCTAGGATTTCTACATGAATCCTAATAAATCCTAGCTGAAAAATTTTTCTAAGCTAACTGAATACATGAAAGCACTTATCCAAATTGATATACATCCATGGTTTTATATGCTCTCATCCCCTAGATCTAAATCCAATCCATACATGAATTAGCCCCCCTTAAGACCTTTCAAATTAGGCCTTAAGATCCCTTGGATCTAACCCAATCCAAGACCAAATAGAAAAATTCTATATAGATCTATCTACCATATCCAAGTCGGCTCGATGGAGGCTCGAGTTGGCTCGACTACATCTTGTGTCATAGATTTTTGAATATTATTTTCTATCTGTCTGAGAGGGTTCACTCAATCTTGGTTCGGGCTGGCTTGATCTTAGTTTGAGCCAGCTCGATCTCAGTCCGGACTGACTCAACCTGCATCCAAGCCAGCTCCACTTGTGTGCCAGCCCCTTTTCTTGGCTGATACTTCTCCTGGCTCTGGTTCTTTGCTCCATCTTATATTTTTAGATCTCTAGTATACCAACTAAGCTCCTTAAGGTCTTCATTTCTGAACCTCAAGCCCATGGAGAGCTACATACCACCTCCACCCTAGGACCACTCCTATCCTATCTCTAGGACCACACCTATCTTAATATCTTCGAAGCTAATTCTTGACTCCTATGGCCTCCCAAGGCTTGGGAGTACCATACCAAATCCTTACAAACATTAGCTTCAAAGAGGAGCTTGCTGAAGAGGCCCCTCGAGAGAAGTTCCCTACTGCTACCCAAAAACTTTTGTATTTTTATTTTGTTCCAATAGCTATAAAAAAACTTTGTTATACAATGGATGGAACTTCAGAATTCTATGGTAACCTTTGATGTCCTCTGATTTCTTTTTTTTTCTTTTTCCTTGACATTTTTGCATGCATAGCCATTGTGAAAAATGTGTATCTTTTGCAGCAAAATAATATATTTCAAGGAACAATCTAAGATCATGAGATACCACAAGGCTGTGACCAGAATTTGAGTTGTTGGGGAGAACACAATCGTCTTCTTCTAGGCTTACAATTTAGGCTTCAATAGATGCCAAGCAAAAGCTAAGGTGTTCTTCCTGAGTATCGACATGGAGTTCCTAATGCTCACAGACATTGATGGAGAGGAATTGATTTGGGAGGTCTTTGAAGCACCCTCGGATGCATATGTTCATGTGGCAAGGATTGTCTTTGACATGATAATGGACATTGATGAGCTTTCTGGGATGAAAACTCACAAGTTTTGGTTCAGATGTTGGGACCATCAAATAGTCCCAGGAGACCACCAAGGAGAGCTAAGGGACATCAACGGTAATGATGACTGCATGCCTGACCCCACCATCATAGCTATTTTTTTATTCTTCTAGCGGATGTAAAGACAAAATGTAGTGAATAGCGGTATTTTGGAAAGAAAACATTTTTATTTATTAAGCAAAGTGAATACTTATAGTTAACAAAGCACCATGGAAATGTTTGTGACTTAAGCGACAAGCCAAAAGAGTTTAACCCTAATGAGGGCTTCACTGGTAATACCTTCTTAGGTTTTCCTAGTTTCAAGTCTTGGATATGGTGGTGCCTTCTAAATCTTCAATCTGATAAGAGCCAGGATGAACCACATCAGAAATCCTATATGGCCCCTCTCATGTAGGCACTAGTTTGCCTTGCTTGGTAGGTTTAGAAACCTCGGATTGATGGAGAACTAGATCACCAACCTTGAAGGACTTCACTCTTAATCGAGAGTTATAATACTATGCAATCCTCTGCTAATAGGAAGCTATCCAGATGCATTCTCTTTCCCGAACTTCTTTAGTGAAGTCGAGTTCGAAGCGAAGGCAATCTGAGTTTTTTCATTTGTTGTAGCTTTCCACCCTACCAGATGAAAGATCAATCTCCATGGGTATGACGGCTTTTGCACTAAAGGACAACCTAAATGGAGTTTCCCTATTGGAGCTCAGGGTGTGGTCCAGTAGGCCTATAAGATATTGTGAAGCTCTTCCACCCATAAACCCTTCGCTCGATCAAGTCTTCTCTTTAAGCCTTAGAGGATAGTCTGATTCGTGACTTCAGCTTCTCCATTGGATTGAGGATGACCAATCGATGTCAACTAGTGTTCTATATGGAGTTTTGAGCAAAACTCTTTGAACTTTAGGTTGGTGAACTACTCACTATTATTGGTGATGATCGCCCTTGGTAGACCAAAGTGATAGATGATTAACTTCCACATGAAGTCTCTCACTTTTTATTCTATTATTTACATAAGGGATTTAGCCTCCACCTACTTCATGAATTAGTCAGTGGTGATGATAAGAAATTATTTTTTACCAGATGTCATCAAAAAGAGTTCAAAGATGTTGATGCCCCACATAGCAAAAGGCCAAGGAGATGAAATGGGCATTAGCTCAGAGGCTAGCCTTCTCTGGATGCTGACATACCTCTAACATCGATCGCACCTTTAGATGAAGTCCGCTGCATCCTTCATCATAGTCAGCCAGTAGTAACCTTGGCAGAGCATCTTGTAGACAAGAGATCTGTTGCCAAGATGGTTACTAAAAATGTCTTCGTGCACCTATCGGAGCGCATAGTCGGCTTCGGATGGCTTGAGGCATTTGAGAAGAGGTAGAGAGAGATTTTTTATATAACTAACTGTCGATGAGGATGAACCATAATGCTTTTCACTTTATTCTTCTTGACCCCTTCTCATTAGCAGGCATCATTCTATCCTTCAGGTAGCTGACCAAAGGGTCCATCTAACTTGGCTCGTTGGTGGTTTGGCATATGCTTTGCTTCTCTTCGATGCCCGAGACCTCTAGGTGTTTGATGAAGATCTTGTACTCTAGGTCAGCTATGTTAGAAGTAGCCAAGTGCGATAGAGCATCGGTTCAGGCATTCTCCAACCTCGAAATCTATTGGATGTCCAATTTAGAGAAATTTGAAGAGAGATCCCTAATTTTCTGGAGATACTTGGACATTGTTAGATCCTTGGCTTCATATTTACCCTACACCTAGTTCACTACTAGCTGTGAGTAGAAGAACACCTTCAACTCCTTGGCATCGAGCTCTTTTGCAATCCTCAATCCAATGATGAGGGCTCCATACTTGGTAATGTTTTTGGTCATGTCGAAATCGAACCTTAGCGTACACTTGGTGATGATGCCGTTGGGGCTGGCCAAAATGAGTCCTATGCTGCTCTCTTAAGAATTTGATGCTCCATCGATATGAAGAACCCACCAACAATCCTGCATACTGATCTTTGATTTTTGGGGTCCTGTCTTAGGCTGCTCGTCAGGTACTATGCACTTGACCAAGAAGCCAGCGAGTGCCTGTGCCTTTGTCACCATTCGATGTCAGAATTCGATATTAAACTCTCCTAATGCAATTTCTCATTTGGCCAACCGACCTAAGGTATCAAGTTTTCTAAGGATGGTTTTCAACGGCTGATCGATTAGGAAGGCGATCAAGTGAGCTTGAAAGGATGGCCAAAGGCACTTCCCAGTGACGACGAGGGCATATATAATCTTCTTGATCCTATTATATCATGTTTCAGCATCCCTTAAGACTTTGATGGTATAGTAGATAGGTTTTTGCATGCCAACATCTTCTTGGATGTGGACTAAACTTATTGCTTGTGGGCTCACTAAAAGGTAGAGATAGAGCTTATCACCTTCCATAGACTTTGGTAGAAGGAGGTGGCAACCCCGAGTAAGCTTTAAGGTCCTTGAAGGTGGATCAGCATTACTCCGACCACTCAAATTTATTTGTTTGCCTAATCATCTTAAATAATGGAAGGCACTTTTCAACTGACCTAGATATGAACCAGCTAAGAGCGGCAACTCTTCCATTTTTTTTACTTACAGGATGCTTCATCTCTACAAGTACTCAGATTTTCTCTGGGTTTGCTTTGATTTCATATTGAGTAACTATGAAACCAAGAAATTTCTTAGAGTTTACCCCAAAATTATACTTGTTCGGATTCAATTTCATCTGATAATGCTTGAGTTCACTAAAGGCTTCATCCATATTGATAATGTGCTGGTAGGCTTCGATGCTTTTGATCACATATCATCCACATACACCTTCATATTTGAGTTGATCTGGTTCTTAAAGATCTTATTTACTAGGTGCTGGTAAGTTGCACCCATATTTTTTAATCCTAATAGCATCATCCTATAGCAATACAGCCCCCTCTCAATTATGAAGGCTATCTTTTCTCCATCTTCAGATGCCATCCAAATCTGGTTATGATTAAAGAATGCATCCATGAAACTGAGCGGCTTATTTTTCTAGGTGGAGTCCACCAGCTGATCGATTCTCAGTGGTGGATATCCATATTTTGAATAGACTTTGTTGAGGTCTGTATAATCAATACAAATTGATAAGTATCATAAATTCATCAATAAAAATATTAAATTATGAATTAATTTATATTTATTTTTAAAAATTAATATTTTTATTTATTTATTTTAAAAAATATGATCATAAATGAAAAAGCTTATTTTTTTGATAAAAATGAAACAAGTTTGGAGCAATTCTAATTTAAAATGAATCTTATATGAATTTTTAAAAAATATATATAAATAAATAAAATATACCGAGTTCGATCCGCTTGCAAACTTAGCCCAATTCGCTCGTAAGTGTTCAAACCACCCAGCCCAGCATGACGTCACAAATCATGCAACTCATGCAAGATCGGTATCGAGGGGCATTTCAGTCATTTCCCATGCAAGCTGCATGCTAATTCGCTACGATCTTTGACAGACCCGGTCCATGCAGTCTATTTGCACAGTAAAGGCATGATCCAATGGTTGCGGTGGTTTTTTATCATGATCGGACGATTGGCATTATTTCCTACTTTGATTCAAATAGCCCTGCTCATATCTACGCAATCCGATGGCCGTGCATGCTCTAGAGCTTCATTCAATGGCCAGATCTCTTCCAAAATTTAATCCAACAACTGACAAACATCCCTAAGCTGATTCAAACACTTGAGCTCCATCTGATGGCCAAAACTTCTCCATTAAGCGTGATCGAATGGCCAACATTGAATTCAACTCGATCTAGGCTAATAAAATAAGAATTTTGGTATTTTTTAAGCCTTTGGATGCAAATCTAATTGCCAGGAGGCCAAAACTGATAGAGATGCGATCTAGGCGGTGTTGTAAATCAATTTACACTCAGATTCCTCTATGTATGCCAATCAACAAATAGTTTTGATTCCATATCGCCTGACAGTAGAGAATCCTCCTCTCCAGCATTTATTTAAACACCTCCAGGCCTCTAGAAACAACTATCTTTGATTGAGAAAAAATTATGGTATAGGATAGAGGTCGAGCTTGGATTAATGGCTACTTCGAGGTAGACAGTGCCTAAGGAAAGAGCTAATTTTCTACACTAGCTCAATGCCTACGCCGATCCAAGATCAAGATCATCTATTCTTATTTTTTATTTTCTTTCCATGTTATTTTTAATTTTATGTATTTAAATTCTATACTTTAAATTAATACAAAATTTATTTTTGTACTCTTTAAATTCATGCTCTTTACTTTTTTATTGTAAGTTTATTTTTATTGTAAATTTAATTTTATTGCAAGTAGATGCTAAGTCTAGATAGTAGATCTTAGCACCCAAAATTTATTTTCATATAATTTAAATTTTTATTATTTATTTTTATTATAATTTTAAATTCTATTTTTTATTTTAATTTTATTTTTAAAATTTTTCATAAAAAAATCAAAGATTTCAAATTAAAGCACAGCCTTTTTCATGGATTCGATCCAACTAATCACTGCTTTCTACGTATTTTTAATTATTTAAGAAGTCAAAATTAAATTGATAAACATAGTATTTTAATGACAACATCATGCTTTATCAAGTTTTTGGCACCGTTGCTAGGAAATGGCATAAATGCTAATTTTTGATTTTCTTGTAAATAAAGAATAATTTTGGCAAATGCACCATAGATCCTCCACTTACCATTGACTTTCAACCGTGACCATAATAGCAATCTATTTGAGATAGCAGGCTTCCTTGATGAATCCTATCTTAAGGAACTTGTCGACTTCCTCTTTTATCATCCTTTGCCTCTTTGGGGCAAAGCTTCTTTTCTTTTGATGGATGAAGCAATGATGAGGATTGATATTTAACTTATGGATGATGGTGTTAGTGGGAATACCTGGCATATTAGATATCGCCCAAGTGAAGACATCGATGTTTGATCAAAGAAAGCTGACCAGCTTGTCTCTAGGGTCTTTAGGTAGCTGACTTCCGATCTTCACAATCCGGCTTGGGTCATTCCTAAGCATTATTTTGATGAGCTCTTCCATTAGTTCGGCTCAACACTGGGCTTCATCTTCCCTAAAGTCCAAACCCTTGATGGGCAGAATTTTCTTGAGCTTATTGCCATGGACTATTGCCATGAAATAGTTACTAGCCAACATCTGGTCTCCTTGCATTTCATCGATCCCATTTTTTGTTGGAAATGGATGAGCAGGTGGTACATGGAGATGATCACTTTTAAGGCATCAAGTCCGGGTTGCCCTAAGATCACATCATATGCCAAGGGTATTCGGATGATGAAGAATTTTAGGAGAACAGTCGCTTGCTGAGATGCTTTTTCTACTATCACAGGCAGCTCTACTTCACCTTGTATAGATATAGATTCTCTAGAGAATTTGACCAATGATATACTCTCTAGCTTGAGCCAGTCTCTGGGCAACTTTATTCTTTGGAAAGCATTTTAGAACAACACGTCGGCTGAGCTTTCATTATCCTCTAAAATTATTTTTACATCATAATTTGCTATTATTATTAACATGACAATAGTGTGATTATGTGGAGTTTGGACCCAGCTTACATCAGACTCAGAAAAGAAAATTAGATTATTCGGGGAGCTCGTCACTTCCCTGATCCTCTACCACTTCAAAGAAGATCCCTCAGATTATTCGGGGACCTTTTTCTTCTTGCTATTCCTATTCCCTTCTTCCTCCCAATGGAGCATCTCTCTCCTCGGCCTGCACATAATTTTGTGCTCAGATCAGGAGTTTGAAGAAGTCCTTAGAAAAGTTCTTGTTGAGAGAGAAGGTCAGGCACTAGTTCTTGAGTCCTCGTTTCATCACCGATATGGCAACGGACTCATTAAAGTCATGGACTACTAACATGGCTATGTTAAAATATGCCATAAATTCTTTTAGGGATTCTCCTTCTCTCTACTGAATGGAGAAGAGGCTATCACCGGTCTTTGATTGCGGTCGTTGGCTGCCAAACTAGATAACAAACTGGGCTCCCAACTGCTCGAAGCTATGGATGAATCCTCATGGAAGACTGGAGAACTACATCCTCATCGTCTTTCTGAGCATCACTAGGAAGGAAAGGCCAAGGAGGGCATTGGGAGCCCCATACAGCGTCATGAGGGCTCTATAGCCCTTTAAGTGGTCAAGGGGGGGGGGGGGGATCGAGCCATCGCAAGGCTTGATCGCTGGCATTTTTAATCAATTAGAGACTAGTTCACTCAAGATCTCTTGGGAGAAAGATGGCTATGTTTTGAGATTGAGGCCATCATCTCTTCAATAGTTCACAACCTGGCACATGCCGATTCGGTGTTCTAGCTCATGGATTTTCTTTTCGAGATCTTTCTTATGTCGTGAAGGTCATTGATGTGGAGAGAGTTGTGAGGTGTGATAATACACGATGTTGTTGTTAGGACATCCTGTTTATCGGTTTAAATATTCGACTTCTTAAATAATTAAAAATACATAGAGAATAGCAAGTTGGGTCGAATCCACGGAGAAGGCGCGTAGTATTTTGATTTAAAATTTTTGATTTTTATAAAAAAAAATAAAAAGAAATTGAAATCAAAATTATGAATAAAAAGAAATTGGTATTAAATCCACTATCTATATCTTAGTTTCTATTTACAATAAAAATTAAAAAAAAATTAAAGAGCATAAAAAATAAATTTTGGTAGTAAGATCTAATATCTAGATTTTAGGATCTACATACAATAAAAATAAAGAGCAAAAGTTTAAAAAACATGAAAATAAATTTTGTATTAATTAAAATTTAAAATTTAAATATAATAAATTTTAAAAAATAGGTAAAGAAAATAAAAATTAGAATAAAAGATCCAAAGTCGATTGGCATAGCCTCGTTGGAAAGATGGTTGATAATCTTCGCTTCTTCCTTTAAACTCCTTTTAGCATGTTAGGCTTTCTCTTCTTCTTCCTCTTTAGATCTAATCTTGATCTTAGATTTGCATAGCCTTAAAGATGGCATAAAAAATGAGCTCTTCTTCTCAGCATCCTTTGTCTTGAAGCAGCTCTTAATTTAAGCTTGCCTCCCATCCTATACTTTATCTCTCTCATAGATCAAAGACGCTTTACCTTGGTCGGCCTAGGTCTATTTTATATAGTGGAGAGTAGGCCTGACTTGAAAGGTTTGGGTGAAAGAAGGATTTAGAATTCTAAAACAAATCAAACAGGTGCCGTCTGCTGATAGAATCCATCCTAGACACTACTAGCCATCAGATCGAGATCAAACACCCCAAAATCGTCCAAAAACCCATTGTTAAGCAATAAGTCGATTTGGATTTGTTTCTAGCCATCGGATGAGATAATTGGAAGGATCTGGGCTACTTGATCATGCAAGGGTGCCTGGAGAAGTTTTTCTGAGATTGGTTGCTTTTCTAGCCATTAGATCATGTAGAAGAGAGCTCACCGCCTTTCGATCATGCTAAAAAGAATGGGCCACCACCGCATTACATGGGACAAAGCACTGCCTGCCATCTGATGCCATATGTACTCAACACGCTTGAGCTGTTAGATGGCACAAAAATGAAGGCCACCCGCCGTCTTCTATGTGAAGTCAAGCCCAATGCATCCACTACTCTTTTTTTTGAAAAAAAAAAAATTATTTCTTTAAAATGCCACATACGCCCCACGAGGATTTCTTAAAAAGTTTCTTCATTTGTTATATTGCCGCATGCTTTTTTTTTTTTTTAATTTCAAACTTATTTTAGGTCCAATTTATTTTTAATTTTTTGTTTTAATCTATAAATCAGATTTTTTACATTGATGATCATCTTTCCTATAAAAAATAAAAAAATATTAATTTTTAAAAATAACAATAAATTAGTTTGTAAATTAATATTTTTATTTATTTATTTATGATACTTATTACACCTTTCTACTTAAACTTTATCCATCATTGAGTAAAAAAAAAATTTACTTTTAGATACCTTTTAGCTTCATATTTCAAGTTTTATCGAATAATTTTCAAGAGGGTCATTGATGTTCAGTAGAACGTAAATAAGGTATGCCACTGGGATATTGATACTTAATCAATATAAAAATTAAATGAAGAACATTGAATCTTCTCTAAACCTTTTCTAAATTATCCCAACTTTTATCTCTAAATCATCTAACTTTTATATGGACAAGTGTATTACAACTTTCATCCTTTATTTATTAATTTTTTATTTACATTACCTATTTTTTGATGTGAATATCATTGTTTACTTAGGCAACAAGATTCGGTTACTCAACAAAAAATTAATATATATATTTTTTAATATTATACTACCATAGAGTGTTCTTAAGCTTTCTATTTGATCCATGTAGTGAGTTTTGGGCCAATGACTTCTAAACCAATTAGCTTTAGGATACTAGATATAAAATTTTTCTCAAGCTTACTGTCCAAATTAAACAGACTACGAGTTAAGATTAGCTTTACAATGAGCTTCTTTGTCTTTCACACTTTTTGAAGTGAAACTCAATGCATGCATAGATAAAGAGGTCCAGTAACTTAGTGAGAAGTACTTAAAAATTAATTTATTTTAAAAATAATTATTTATTTTATAAAAAATATATAGTTATCCTATACAAGCTCATAAAAAGTAAACTCTTTTTTGATGCTGATAGAAAAAAATTAAAAATACTTAAAAAAAATTATTTATGCTTTAGACTTAACTCTTTGTTAGATTTTTCTAATACTTGATCTCTCAATATCTTATAAATTCTCTTGTCTATGTATCAATTTATTTTTTAAAAAAATATTTAATTCAACTTGATTCTTGAGTATAATTGGGTGTCAAAATACAAAATACTAACTTCTTCGAGAATTTTTTTTAAAAAAATTATTATTCTTTGCTCCAACTTAATCGATATTATTCTTAATGGAGAAAGAAGAATAAAGAATATAATAAGAGATAGGAAAAAGTACACCCGATTTAATATATTTTTGGTTCAGTATGGATCTTTAAGCTTTAGCTTTTCTTCCAACTTATTCAACATAGCCTCACTGAAATGACTGAAGTAAAAATCTAAATAAACTAAAAAAAATAAAATTAAATTGCAAAGATCTGGGTTGCCTCCGAGGAGCGTAAAGTTTAATATCTTCAACCAGACTTTTATGATTCCATCTATCTTATGTTGAATATTGGATTGATAAATTCTAATGGTTTTGGATTGCCAATCTTAGAAAGATAGCTTGCAATCTCTTTGTTAATAAATTTTCTCAACTTGTTGCTAATTTCAAAAAGATAGTTCGCGATCCCATTCTCAAATTCTTGCTTGTCAAAAATTTTTTCTATTTATTTATCAAAAATGCTCATAAATTGAGTTTTTGAGCTATGAGTTAAGTTCATGTAATGGATACTGAGAGGATGTCATTTGGCTCTAAATATTCATACTTAAATGTAACTAAAGATGGCTTCAATTCTAGAAGTAGATTAATATGAACTTATCTTAAATAATTTTATTGGCTCCTTATTGCATAACCCTTCCTCTAAGTGGGTTATTTTTAAATTATTTTTAAAAATAAAGCAACTAATGCTAAAAAAGAAAGAGATCTAGGATTAGGATTGATCTCAACAAATAAAATTGGAAGCTTTCTATCTTTTTCTAATTTTTTTTATTTTTCTTTTTTTCTATATAGAAAATAAAAAAATTAGTAAGCTATATTCATAAAAAAGATAAAGAAATAAAAAATTTTAACATTCGTGCCTTATCTAGCAATGGTGCCAAAAACTTAATAATACGCAATGTTGTAATTAGGATATTATATTTATCAATTAAAATATTTAATTTTTTAAATTATTAAAAATATGTAGACAGTAGTGAGTCAGATCAAATTCATAGAAAAGATAGTATTTTGATTTTTATAAAAAAAATTTTAAAAAAATAAAAATAAAAATTATGAATTAAAAAAATTGGTACCAAGATCTACTATCTAGATCTTAGATTCTATTTATAGTAAAAAAAATATAAATTTAAAGAGCATAAAAATAAATTTTAGTATCAAAATCTACTATCTAAATCTTGGCATCTACATGTAACAAAAATAAAGAGCAAAAATTTAAAGAACATGAAAATAAATCTATATTAATTAAAATTCAAAATTTAAATATAAAAGATTTTTAAAAATAGATAAAAAATAAAAATTGAAATAAAGGATCTGAAGTCGATTGGTGCAGCCTCATCGGAAAGATAGTTGATAACCTCTCCTTCCTTCAAACTTCTTAGAGCATGCTAGGCTTTCTCTTCTTTCTCTTTGGATCTGATCTTGATCTTAGATTGACGTAGGCTTGAAGATGGCATAGGAGATAAGCTCTTCTTCTCAGCACTCTTTGCCTTGAAGTAGCCCTCAACCCAAGCTTGTCTCCCACCCTATACCTTACCTCCCTCATAGATCAAAGATGCTTTACTTTGGTCAGCCTGGGTCAATTTTATAGAGTGGAGAGTAGGCCTAGCATGAAGGGTTTGGGTGAAAGGAGGATTTAGAATTTTGAAACAAATCAAATAGGTGACATCTATTGATAGAATCCATCCTGGACATTGCTAGCCATCAGATCAAGATCAAACTCCTTGAAATCATCCAAAAATCTGTTTGTTGCCTCCAAGAATGATTTTGATGATTACAAAATATTAGAGCATAACCTTAATACTAATACTTTTTAAGAATGCCAAAGTCTATTTTTTTGTAGAAAGAAAAGATCATTAAATGAATCCATAATCAAATGAAGATTCTTTGAGTTATTTGGAACTATTTTTGAAATGATTTTGGAATAAGAAGAATCCACTCTCAAAGCCCGAGCTGACCCATCCTTGATTCGAGCCAGCCCTGGCACGGTTTGCACTTATCTCTTTAGCTTGACATGCAGTTGAGCCGGCTCGATTTAGATCCAAGCCGACTATCTCAGAAAAATGGAAGATCAATTTTTAAAAACTGCTAATTGAGCCGACCTAATTTTCAGCCAAGCCTGTTGTCTTAGAGTGGCAGAAGACTTGTTTGGAAGTTCTACTGGTCGAGCCAACTCGAAGCTCCAATCGAGCCGACTGTCTCAATTCAATAGAAAATACTATTTTTGCTGATTGCCGATCGAGCCAATTCGATACAAAATTGAGTCGGCTCTCTTAGAAGGATAAAACAATGCTTTGCATAGAAACTATACTCAAATTGGCTCGAAGCATGAATCGAGCCAGCTTGATAGAGTCTGATAGGTACAACGGCTAGTTTTGCAGAAGTCTGCTTTCGCCCAGAATGTTTTTTTCAATGGCTAACTTCGATCACCAATAGTCATAAATGGCCAAAATCCTTGTCAAATCATCAAAAACCTTTTGGAAATGATTAAGGACAAAAGAAAAAAGGAAAATATAAAAGAAAAACATAGTTTAAGATATGGACATAACCTAAAAGAAAAAAGAGAGCACTTTGAGAAAAGTTAGTCTGAAAGAAAGTTTACCAACTCTCATTTAATACTTTCTTGATCCTTTTGAGTGCATTCAAAAAGGAAAGAGAGCATTTATTAGAAACATTCAAAGCATCCTCAAGAAGAAAAGCTATAGCGACAACTATCCAAACTGAAACAGGGTTTCACAGTGTTGTATTTGCTTCTTTATCAAATTTGGTATAAAAGTTTCAACTAGGATTGAAACTTGAAGGGTTATTGTTATACCAAACTTAGTTTAATTTGAGGGAGCCTTAGGTTGAAGGCTTGTAAAGATTTTGATTGGTTGGCCTAGATAAAATCAATTGAATTTGTTTGTGAGCTCAGTGAAAATAAACATACTGTAATCAGGTGATTATAGTAAAAATTCTCAAGGGATCGCTTGAAAAGTGGATGTAAGTGCTGAAAGTGCACCGAACCACTATAAATTTACTGTGCTTGTGTGTGTGCTTCTCCTCTTATATGTTAGTCTTTTCTTCTACTGTTTAGTAACTTTTTGCTTTGCATAATCCTTTATTTACTCTACATATTACTCACTAAATTTGCTAAAAATTTTAATAACCTAATTCACCCCCTCCCTCTTGGGTTGTCTAGTTGGACAATAAGTGGTATCAGAGCTTGGTTCTCAGCTAGCACTAATCAAACCATCAGGAGATAAAGAACATGACAACATAATTAGGAGGTTTACTTGCCGAAGGATAATCCACCAACAAACCATCACTTTTCAATGGCACAAACTACATATATTGGAAAGCACACATGAGAATCTTCATTCAAGCTCTTGATTATGATATGTGGAGTGTCATAATCAATGGGCCACACATATCCACTATTGTAGTCGATGGCATTAGCACATCCAAACCTGAAAAGGATTGGAGTGAGGAAGATAAGAGATCAATTCAGCTAAATGCCAAGGCTATGAATGTTTTGTATTATGCCTTGGATGCCAACGAGTTTAACTGAATCTCTACTTGCAATTTTATAAAAAAAATTTGGGATAGACTCGAAGTCACTCATGAGGGCATAAACCAAGTTAAGAAATCCAAGATTAACATGCTTGTGCACCAATATGAGCTTTTCAAAATGAAATCCACTGAATCAATCATAGAAATATTCACTCGTTTCATTGATATAACTAACGGTCTAAAAAGTCTTGGAAAAATTTAATCTAATAGTGATTTAATAAGAAAAATTCTTAGGTCTTTGCCGAAGTCATAGGAGGCAAAGGTCATTGCAATTCAAGAGGCTAAAGACTTGAATAAGCTGCCCTTGAAAGAGCTAATTGGATCGCTGATGACCCATGAAATCACTATGAAGTAGTATAATGAAGATGAAGGAAAAAAGAAGCGAACCATGGCCCTCAAATCTACTACAATTGATGAAGAAGAAGATGAGTCAACGGATGAAGATGAAGAAGATGAGGATATAGCACTGATTATAAGAAAGTTTAAGAAGTTTATAAGAAGAAGAAAGTAAGGCTTCAGGAAGAAATCCTTTAACAGAGGTAAAACAAGCAAGGACAAGGATAAAGAAAGGGAACTACCTTTATGCTTTGAGTGCAAAAGTCCTGGATATTTCAAGGCTAACTACCCCAACTTAAAGAAAAAGATCAAAAAGACCAAAAAGAAAGCAATGCTTGCAACATGGAGCAACAGCGACGAATCTAGCTCCGATGAATAATCTAAAGATGTCGTAAATCTGTATTTCATAGCATAAGAAAATGAGGCAAACTCCGAAATCACTCAAGAATATTCTTTTAATGAATTATAAGATGCCTTTTACGATCTAATGAAAGAATTTAGAAAGATTTTTGATAAAAATAAAAATCTGAAAATAACATGTGATACCTTATCTATGGAAAAAGATGAAATTCAATAAAGAAATGAGATTTTAGTAGAGAAAAATGCTTTATTGAGAAAAGAAGTTCAAATGTTAAAACCATTGGTTGATAAGTTCACATGTAGTTCTGAAAAATTAAAAATGATTTTAAATAACCAAAAAGCTATCTATAATAAAGCTGGAATATATTATAATCCTAATAAGAAACAAAAGCTCTTAAAGAATCTTTATACTAAATCAACATTATCATATTTTTCTTCAAATATTGCTTGTTTCTACTGTGGTAAGATAGGACACAAAGCACATGCATGTATTTATCGTAAAACTAATGAAAATTCAGTTAAAAAAATTTGGATTCCCAAGGAAACCATGAATGCTAACCCTAAAGGATCTAAGAAAACTTAGGTACCTAAATCAGCCACTTGATTATTTTGTAGGAATATCTTACAGTCGATGAAGTTGAAAGAACATGGTATTTAGATAGCGGCTGTTCAAGACATATGATGGGTGACAAGGATCAATTCATCATCCTTGAGAAAAAGAATGGAGGATTGGTTACTTTTGGTGATAATGAAAAAGAAAAATTATTGGTATTGATAAAATCAAACTCTCGCCCTCCATCTTTATTGAGAATGTTTTATTCGTTGATAACTTAAAGTATAATTTATTTAGCATAAGTCAATTATGTGACAAAGGGTTCAAAGTCATTTTTGAATCATTTCTATGCATAGTCACTAGTCCTTTTGATAATAGTATCATGTTTATTGTACATAGACATGAAAATATCTACATAGTTGATCTTGATGAGATAACCATGAAGAGCAACCAATGTCTTATTGCTAAAAATACTACGATCAAAGAAGCTACTTAGCTATGGCATCGTAGATTAGGTCCTGCAAGCATGCACACATTATCAAAATTGGTTACTAAAGACAAAGTCAAAGGCTTACCTAAATTAAACTTTGAAAATGATCATGTTTGTGATGCATGTCAACTTAGTAAACAAACTATGAGAAGTTGCAAATCCAAAAATATTATTTCAACATCTAGACCACTAGAATTAATTCACATGGACTTATTTGGACCTACTAGGACCTCAAGCCTAGGAGGAAAGAAATATAGACTTGTGATCATAGATAATTTTTCACGTTTTACTTGAGTTCTATTTTTAGCATATAAAGATGAAGCTTTTACTACTTTTTTAAAATTTTATAAAAATATTTTAAATAAAAAAACTTAATAATAATTAAAATAAAAAATGATCATGGTACTGAACTTGAAAATTAAAATTTTAAAATATTTTGTAAAAAAAATAGAATAGAACATAACTTTTTTGCTCCAAGAATACCATAGCAAAATGGTGTTGTTGAGAGAAAGAATAGGTCTTTAGAAGAAATGGCTAGAACTATGTTATGTAAAGCAAGTCTTCCAAAATATTTTTATGTTGAAATAATTAACACTGCTTGTTATATTTTGAATCATATTTTGATCCATCCCATTCTGAAAAAAACCCTTTATGAGCTTTCGAAAGGTAGAAAGTCTAATATCAATTATTTTCATATATTTGGATGCAAATATTTTATCTTAAATAATGAAAAAGATAAACTTAAAAAATTTGATGCTAAGTCTGATGAGGGTATCTTTCTTGGATACTCAACATCAAGCAAAGCATATAGAGTCTTCAACAAGCATACTTTTGTTGTTGAAAAATCTATTCACGTTGTCTTTGATGAATCTAACAATCTTTCATCAAGAAAGAAAGATGCTTTTGATGATGATACAAAAAATTTAGAAAAAGAAGTAAAAGAACTTACCTTAAATGACAAACCAAACCATGATGAAGAAAGTAAGCCAAACAACAATGAACATGAAGAAGTACAAGAAGAAGGTGTGAATTGAAAACGTTCAGATCTATCTAAAGAATGGAGTTATGCATATAATCATCCTAAAGATCTTATAATTGGTGATCCATCTCAAGGTGTAAGAACTAGATTTAATTTTAGAGAATATCATGATTATCTTATATTTGTCTCTCAAATAGAACCTAAAACAATTGAAAAAGCAGAAAATGATCCAAATTGGTTAATTGCCATGCAAGAGGAATTAAATCAATTCGAAAAAAATAAAGTATGGACATTGGTTGATAGACCCTCTAATCATCCTATCATTGGCACTAAATGGGTATTTAGAAATAAGCTTGACAAAATGATAATGTAATAAGAAATAAAGCTAGATTAATAGCTAAAGGATATAATCAAGAAGAAAAAATAGATTTTGATGAAACTTACACACCCATAGTAAAATTAGAGGCTATTAGATTGCTACTTGCTTTTGCTTGTTTTATGAATTTCAAATTATACCAAATGGATGTAAAAAGTGTATTTTTAAATGGTTTTATTGCTGAAGAAATTTATGTAGAGCAACCACTAGGCTTTGAAAATCATAGTCTTTCAAATCATGTTTTCAAACTCAATAAAGCATTGTATGGTTTGAAACAAGCACCAAGAGCATGGTATGATAGATTAAGTAAATTTTTGCTCAATAATGACTTTTCTAGAGGTAGTATGATACTACATTATTCTTAAAAAGAAAGAAATTAGATCTACTTATTGTTCAAATATACGTAGATGACATTATCTCTGGTTCAACTAATGAAAATCTTTGCCAAGAATTTGCTAAGTTAATGCAGTGCGAATTTGAAATGAGCATGATGGGGAAGCTAACATTCTTCCTTGGGCTTCAAATCAAATAAACTAAGGAAGGCATTTTTCTTTCCCAAACCAAGTATATACAAGAAGTATTAAAGAAGTTTGAAATGGAGAATACAAAGAAAATTGGCACACCCATGAGCCCATCTCAAATTGGATAAAGATGAACATGGTAAGTGTATCAATCAAAAACTTTATAGAGGTATAATTGACTCTCTACTTTATTTAACTGCTAGTAGACCTGATATACTTTTTAGTATTTGTATATGTGCTAGATTTTAATTTGATCCTAAGGAATCTCACATGATAGCTGTTAAAAGAATCTTAAGATATTTATTAGGTACACAAAACTTAGGACTATGGTATCCTAAGCAAACATTAATTAACTTGATTTTTTTGATGTTGGTTATGGAGGTTGTAGAATTGATAGAAAAAGTACTTTTGGTACATATCAATTTTTTGGATTAAACTTAATCTCTTGGTTCAGCAAAAAATAAAATTTGGTAGCTTTGTCCATGATCGAGGTCTAGTACGTTGCAGCCGAAAGTTGCTGTGCTCAACTCCTTTGGATTAAACAACAACTTAAGGATTATGGCATTGAACAAGATAAAATTTTATTAAAATATGGTAACACAAGTGCCATAAATTTAACTAAAAATTTCATTCGACACTCTAGAACAAAATATATTGAAATTAGGCATCACTTTATCAAAGATCATGTTCAAAAAAGTGACATAATACTCGAATTCATTTCAACTGAAAATCAATTGGTAGATATTTTTACAAAATTCTTGAATGAAGATAGATACAATATAATTAGAGGTGAACTAGGAATATGCAATCCTCTTTGAATAATTGTTATCTCTTTATCACTCTTTCTCGTAAGTTGATTTAAGTTAATTATAATTGTTTGAAGATTCAAATTAATTTAAAATTTAGTTTTTCCTTGGTTTGAGTCGGCTCGAATATATCTTTGAGCTAGCTTAGCTGTCGAGCTAGCCAGATTAGAAATTGAGCTTGCTCGATGGTCAGGGTCCAATCCTTTATTAGAGTCAATCCTTCTTTTTAAAAGCTCTATTCATCATCTCGAGCCTATCCCACAGGTTAGCTAACCGCTACCACTGTAACCATCACCGTAGGTCTATGACAGCGGTTGTTGCAGTGGTTATGAAAACTGCTACCATAGACATCTATCACAGCAATTTTATAACTATTGCCATAGACGGTCTATGACAGCGGTTGTTGCAGTGGTTATGAAAACTGCTACCATAGACATCTATTACAGCAATTTTTAAACCACTGCCATAGACTTGTCTATGGCAATAGTTATAAAATTGCTGTGATAGATCGATCTATGGCAGCAGATTATGGAACTGCTACTGCCATAGTCTTGTCTATGAAAAGCGGTTTACGTAATCACTGCCTATAGGATCTAATGCAGCGGTTGATACATTGCCTACGGATAGCAGTTAGGCATGTCTACGGACAGTGTTTGTAAAATCGCTGTCCGTATCTTCTAAATAATTAAAAAAAATATAAAATTTTTAATTTTTATATATATTTTATCTTAAACAAATGTAGAGATATATAATACAAAAAATATTATAAACATAAAAATATTTCTAAAATGCTAAAATTTTATTATCAAAAAAAAATTATTATAATATTTTTTTAAAAAAATATATCAAAATTTCTTCTAAATCTACATCATCGTCGTCCCCTGAAAGAATGGAGCATGAGCTAGAGCTGGAGCCGGAGAGCTGGAGCTAAAGCTAGAATGCACGTACCAACATATCCTTAAAGTCTCATGAAGGACACCTCCAAAATGCGTGTTGAGCATCAACACCATGTCTTTTCACGATGCCCTTCAGATGAGATGCGCGCTTCCTTCAAGTCCGATCTGTCCTACATCGCAGTATGATCTGCCCGTGCCAATGTTGCCTCAAGCTCCTTCCCGACTGACGACATCTGAAAGCCTGTGAAGAGATGCTCGCCTCAGACCAATAGTTGGATCGGCATATATCCAAGCCTGGCATCGAATCCTCCCTAGAGTGCTCAGGACCTCAAGACCTGAGATAGATGGTCATGAAGGGTCAGAGGTATACTGGAGCCCTTCACTCGCGAGCACATCTAACTGATCCTATAATTGTAAAGTGCAAATAAAATTTTATAAACAAATGCTATAATATTAATCATATATACTAATATATTTAATTACTTACAAAAATTCATCCCGATCGCGGCATGTTCATCAGCCTATCCTTCTTTGTTCCATATGGCTGGATCGAAAGATCTCGCTACGGACTAGGCATCACTTCCATCTCTCATTCAGCTATAATAATGGATTAAGTTTATCAAAAATATAAAAAAAAGATATAATTTAATTTATCTACTAAAGATTTAAGAATTTCATTATCTCTCTAATGCACACGACTGACCATAGATTCACGGTCGAGAGTATTGCGTATACTCCTGGACTTGTCCGATTCTCCTCGATTCTGATGGAAGATAGTCTAACAAGTATTCAAATAAATAATAAATATTTAAAAAATATTTAAATATAACTTTAAGTATATTAAAAAATTTAAAAGTTTAAGTAATTTTATCTTGAACTCCTGGCTCCTTCAATGTGTAACCATTCCTCTCCTACTGACTCGGAGGACAGTCCTCTATCCTAATGGAACAAGCTCCTCTGGAAGTATCTCGTCGGTGCTCGAAGCCATCCTCTATGGAGCTTGATCTTGTAGCCCTCGGTACAACTTCTCCGATCTTCTTCAGTTCGGGCATCTCGAGTCCTCTCGTGATCAGAAAAGTCGTACCTCCTTTTGCACAAAGTTATCAAAAGTTCAGTTACAAAATTATTCTAATCAAACATAGTGTAAACATGTAAAATGCATAAATATAATTAAGATGCACTTATCCATATCTCCTCCGACACCCAGTTTCTGACAGTATCATCCATCAATTGCCAGTCTCTAGGCTCTACAAGAAATAATGTCTGACTGTCTCACAAGCACTCTAAAAAAGAAATGCATCTCCCACATGGTCTCCCCTACTGGCCTTCCCTTCCCATCATACTGTACCATCACTTGATGCTGGCGGTTCCACATATGCGCCATACGTGTGGGACCGTGAAAAGTTCTACTGGATGATGCACCTGCAATGAAAATATGTTATGCAAATATATAAGTGTACAAATACTATATAAAAAATAAATAAATAATATAATAAAAATATATACTCAGATGTCGGTGAAGTAGCATGTGTCGGAGATGTGGGTGATGGTGGAGGCTCAGATGTCAAATGGAGTAGATACTATCGATGGAATAGATGCCCAACGGTGGAGGTTTCTGAACAGTCGATGCGGAGGTGGATGGAGTATGCTCCGACTGCTTCTCAGATGCTGAACTCCACGTAATCCATCGAGAGATAGGGATGAAAGCTAGATGGTCTTTCGGTGCCATCATGACCTGCAATGTTAATGAACATTAACCAATATAACATGTTGAACAATAATCAAAGATATGCCTAGGTACCATTCGTATAATTACATATAAATATATGTATGCCAAAGATTATGTACACTAATCAATTGACGGGTCTATCACTATGCAGTGCAATAAACAAAAGCAACAAGATAGAAATTTTCTTAGCGGCCAGGGGTTCTCTTAGCGGTCGGGGTTTCTCTTAGCGGTCGGTACGGCCCACGGCATGGCCTACTGGCACGACATGATTCAAGGCACGAACTACCAACATGGGATGGTACGACATGACCTACCGACACGGTACGACATGGCACGACAATCTTCATCGCCGTTAAAGAAGAACGAAGTAGATGATGGCAGCACCTTAGGGCTTAAAGTTGGAACCTTAGAGAGACATCAAATTTTGTTCGTACCCATTGAGCCGGCTTGCTCAGAAGATGCGCTAGCTCCATGCCTGAGACATCCGGCTTGGGTCCTCCCCCAGCCGGCTCGATCTCGACCCGAGCCAGCTTAGCTACATATCTCAATCGACTCGGCTGTGTGCCATCCCCTGTTCTTAGCTATCTCTGCCCTCCCCTCATCTTTTCAACTACCTGTCTCCCACTCAATCTCCATCACCGATGAGGTCGGACCCCCTTCCCGATCCCTCTCTCCCTCTCTCAATCTCCCTCTCTCGATCTCATCCCTCATCGACGAGGCTGGACCCCCTCCCTCCCTCTCTCCCTCTCTCGATCTCCCTTGCCAGGGATGGCGGCGAGGCCAAACCCCTCCCTTTCTCTCTCACTCTCTCGATCTTCCTCGTCGACGAGGCTGGACTCCCTCCCTCCCTCTCTCTCTCTCTCGATCTCCTCACCGATGATTGGCAGTGAGGTTGGACCCCTTTCCTTCCTCTCTCTCTCTCTCTCTCTCCTAGTTTTGGGTCCCAAAATTAGGTCTGAATATCCAAAATCTATTAGGATCCGAGTCTGGCACTTCAAGTATGGATCCATCGGGTATTCAGATTCGGATTCGGTATTAGTAATTAAAATTGGATCCAGATCTGAATATCTAAGTTTCGATCCAAATCTGATCCATTGATAGGTCTAGTCCAATGATTAATAAATAATACTATAAAATTAAAATAAAAAGTATACCTACGACTATAGAGAAGGGATTGCACAGAAAGCTTCAAGGATCATCGACGACGGTGCTGGAGGAAGACGATGGTGCTAGAGGTAACCTGCAAAACAATGTCAAGATAGTGAGATAGAGAGAGAAGAGAGAGAAAGAGAAAGAGGAAAGAGAGAGAGAGGGAGAGGGGCCCGAAGGAGTGCCATGATAGGGAGGCCAAGGATGGAGAGGGCAGGGGGTGGGCGACCGGGGATGGGAAGGGTAGGGGTGCAGTGGGGATGGTGAGGGCAGGGGAAGAGCGGCGGTCGGTGATGATGGGGGATGGGAGTGCAAGGGACGATGAGTGGATGGGGATGGGGAGGGCGGGGGGAGACTGTGGCCACGGGGAATGGTGAGGGTGGGGGCAAGCGGTCGGGGAGGCAAAGGGGGGTGGCAGGGGGCGGCAGCCGGGGATGGGGAGGGCATGGCGGTGGCGGTCGATGATGGGAGGCAAGAGTGTAGCGGTCGGGCATGGAGGCAAGAGGCGGCAGCAGCTGGGATGGGCGGGCGGCGATCGAGGATGGGAGGGCGAGCGGGCGCATCGGGATGGGGAGGGCGGGGGCAGGCGACCGCGGTCACGGATGGGGAGGCAGGGGGCAAGCGGTCGGGGTTGGAGAGGGCAGGGGGCGGGCGACGAAAGCTGGGGATGGGGAGAGCAAGGGGTGGGCGGCCACGGTCGGGGATGGGTTGAGTCTCACCAGTGACAGAGAGGAGGAGAGAGAGAGAAAGCGCACGCTTGAGAGAAAAAAAATTAAGAATTTTTAATCTAACCTATGGCAGTGGTTTTTGAATTGCTATTGTAAATCTATGGCAACGGCGCTTTATGGTAGCGGTTTATAACCGTTGCCATAGATCTATAGCAGCGATTTTTAGTAACCACTGTCGTAGATTGAAAATAAATTTTTTCTTATTTTTTTTCTAAATATTATATAATTTTAAAATTTAATGCTCATCTTCATTATTTATTATCTAAATAATTATCATTAGAGTGTCATCATAAAAGATCACATCGATCCGATTGCCCTAACTTCATTGATCAGAAAAATTTGATTTCGATAATTACGAACGATGATACGATGATTGATAGGTGGAGACCTTCGATCAATTAAAAAATCTGCAATGATGATCTTGATGATATTTGTAGCATACTATCAAAGTTTTACTTCAATCGAATATCGTTATCATGGTCAATTTAGTACGAAATAATTTTGGCCGTTAAATTAGAAACAAGCGATCAAAGGACTAAACGACATTCGATTATGAGATAATTTTTTAGTTAAATGATCTTTGCTATAATTTTAATCATTTTATATGACGATGATAGTAAATTCAAATAATTTTCGTATGAACTATTCATGTTAAGTAGATATTGCAAAAGCAAGAGCATATATATATAGCAACCAATGGAGTTTAAGAATGGTTATCAGACGACATATAGTTTTAGATCGTTCTTAGTCTCACAAGTTTAATTTTATAATCACCATCATAAAAAATAATTAAAATAGTAGTCAAGATTATTTATAAAAAAAATTATCTCATAATCGAACATCGTCTGATTCTTTGATCACTCGTTTATCATTTAACGGCCGAAATTAACCTATACTAAATTTACCAAGATAATGATATTCGATTGAAGTAAAACTTTGATAGTATGCTACAAACATAATTAAGATCATCATTGCAGATTTTTGGATCTATCGAAGATCTTCATCTATCAGATCATTGCATCATCATTCATGATCGTCGAAATCAAATTTTTCTGATCGATGAAGCTAGGATCATTAGATCGAGGTGATCTTTTGCAGTGATACTCTAACGATAATTATTTAGATAATAAATGGTGAAGATGGATATTAAATTTTAAAATTATGTATTATTTAGAAAAAAATAAAAAAAAATATATTGCAGCAGTTATAAATAACCATTGCCATAGATCGATGTATAGCAGCGGTTACAAGGAACCGCTGCTATAGGTCCGATATATGGTAGCGGTTACAAAAAAACTGCTGCCATAGGTTAGACCTATGGTAGCGATTATAAAAAATCGCTGTCGTAGGTCATACTATGGCAGCGATTTATTGTAATCGCTACTATAGTTCGGACCTATAGTAGTGGTTTCTTGTAACCGCTGCCATAGATTCTATTATAGTGATTTTGAAAATCGCTACCATAGTATGCACTGTCGTAGGCTCTTTTTGTAGTAGTGCCATCTTGATCTTTTTTTGGCTACTCTCCAAAAATCTTTTGAATCACTTTTCCTCTCAATCCACTCCTTAAATCCTCTTAAATCCGAGAAGGATGGCACCTAAATCTTGCACGACAGTCTTGAAGAAGCATCGCATGGAAGAACAATCGATCGTTTGCTCAAAAAAAGGAGGAACGACAAGCTCAGTGCCTTCTACTTCTCCAAACCGATCGTCAATGGCTTCCAGAGCTATCACCATTGGGAAAAAGGTTAGTTTTAAATTTTTGGATAAAGAAAACTTTTTGATTGGCTCATGGATTCGACAATAAGGATGGGAAATGATTTGCTCATTGGATATTTTCACTTATCCTCATTTTGTAAGGGAGTTTTTTGATAATCTAAGGATTGGTTCAGACTCCATTTGGTCAAAGGTCAAAGAAACAAAAATCATTTTGGATCCAAGAAGATTAGGGCACTTGTTACATATGCCTCATGGTGGAATTCGAACCCCTAGTCTAGATAATGACTTTGAAAATCTTAAAAGGCTCCTTGGCAGAGAAAATATTGACCATAGAAATATACATAATGCAAACATCTTGCCAGTTAAGTTGAAGCTTCTCCACAGCCTACTGTGTAGAATTGTTTTTTCAAGAATTGAGAGATTTGATTGGCTATCTTCAAAGGATTTAGTAGTAATTGTACATACAGTAAATGGAACACCATTAAATATGTCCTTCATGATGATAAAATAGATCAAGAGCGTTGCTAGTAGATCAAAAGGAAAAGCTTGCTTGCCATATGGAATGGTCTTCACCCTCTTGTTCACTGAGGCAGGTATAGACTTGAAAAAAAAAATTCTAAATCTCTAACTCACATTGATTACCACACCATTCAAACTCTGTATCAGATGAAATTTAAGAAAAAAATGACGTATGGATTAGAGAAAACAAAGAAGCATGCCCTCACATCTCAGAATCATCCTTTTCTTCAGATTCAGATAGGCCTTCCTCACCAGCACCTGCTGCTCCTCCTGTTAGATATGTGTGCCCTAGAAGCCAGAATTGGCTGACACTTGTAATACACTTTTAGGGGCAAAATTATAATTTTGACTATAAATAATAAAATGAGTTATTTTCTATCATAAATATGTATTTAGTGTCTGTGATACATCCCTTGAGTTAATGGTAATGATAATTCTTATTTTCAAGAGTTGAAAATTTAAGATAAGAATTTTCATTATTAACTCATAAAATGCTTCTGACTGTAGGATCATCATGAGGATGGTGATTGATCCGAAAGGTTGGAATACAATCACTTTTTTATAGTAGATGAGTCTTGAGTCTATGGTGTAGAGACATCAGAGCGAGAGTATAGTTACTCGTTAGAGAACGAGGGCACTAAGCATAACTACCTCGAGCAGTCATAAGGAAGTCTACCTTCTCGTCGATGACTGACTCGAAGTTGCAGTGGTGTGTCTGGTTCTTTGACCTAAGGTGCATCGATAGTTCACCTTGAGGGTGTTATAGTTTGACTACACCATGACTCGATCTCCTAGCCATTCGGAATCCTGAGGTGTATGTTCGCTATAGCATGTTCATTATAGGAATTGGATTGCACCAAGAGAAAATTTATCTACCTCGGTGGATGAGGAGCAGCCCTATGATGATCATGAGAATCAAGTCCATAAGCCCATGGTCATGGCAGAGTAAAATAATAGAAAGAGTTTTTATTAAGATTTTCACATCAGACTTGAATTGATTGATTAAATCATATGATAGAAATTAGGGTTTGACGAGTTCACCTTAATCCTAATCTGATCGAGGCTCAAGACAGAAGAACTTAATCACATAGGTAGCTGCATCGAGAGGTTCATTTTCAGTTTTGATGGGTTGCCACCATATACTGCTAGGTATCACTGATAGATTTTGGAAGCAATTAAAATGATTTAGATAATCGATCATTCTTATTGTCTGAATCAGAAGAGTTCTGATCCATCGAAAGGAGTTTTGTTGATGTCGATGATGGAGATCATGACATATATCATTACCATACAGAACTGAATCTAACTGGATCACACAAATAAAAATTTAAATCTAGATATCATCAATTAGACTAACATAGTTCAATTGATTTGAATTAGATTCAATTAGGTTCAAGAAAATCGTGCTAGCGCACGATTGAACCTAACGTTCTCCTTCTACTATCATTAAAAATTATCTCGACTGAGCCAAATAAGTTTGTGCTCACTCAGGTGCCTTTACTTGGTCTGACTAGAGCTTGTCCAGGTCAGAAAAGAGTTGTCTTAATTTATGAGATAAATTTGAGATAACACCTATCATTTTCCATCACCTGCTAATTCTTATCCTTTGACTTTGGTCAAACGTTGACCTTTGACTTTTGGACATCTGTCCATGTGTCATGCACTTATTGGAGAGTAGATAGGAGCTTATCTTCTTACTAAAAATTAGAAAGGAGGGGGCGCGTGCCTAGGGAGGCATGCGCCCATGGATAGGGATGCCTGGAGTCCCATACGGATGAGACTCCAGGTTGCTTCTTGGATTCTACTTAGGTGACCCCTAGCCATAGACTTTGACCAGTTTTAGGTGCCATTTAAGGATGAATTTATGGGGCTCTCATCTAATTTGATCAGATGATATCATCCCATCAATCAGATTTATATCTGATTGCACGAAGCAATGCGATTGATCGGGATGATGTGGCACTGCATGGCGCAGTAGAGTCTATAAATAAACCCTTTCTACGCCTGACTTAAAGTAAGTTCCCTCTTAGCCATGCCCCAAGGCTGCCCCTCTCCCTCCATGCCATCATCTAATCCTCTCTCTCCTCTCCACGCCCAAGGGAAGTTAATCTTCAGTTTGGTGCGATCTAGGCAAGAAAAGGCTGACGAGAAAGGAAGAAGGCAGCACTGTTGCAGAGATGACTGCTGAACTTCAGAAGGAGTTTTAAAGATCCTCCAAATTAAATTCAGATCTAATTTTTGGAGAGATAATAAAAAAGAAGAAGATCTCTAGATCCAGCTTAAGTGGATATCGATAGAGGCCAGGCACTTGCGTGGCTAGATCCAGAACCTCAGGCAATCAGTAGGATCATCAAAAGGTAATTGAATTACCCAGCATCAAGGTATAATTAAATTAAATTTAATTTACTTTTATTTTTATTTATTAGATATATAAAATTAGATCTAAAATATCTCAGATCTGATCTGAATATATGAGATAAAATTTTGAAATATTTTTTTTGATCCAATCAGATCTGAACGAACTTGATCCAAAAACTCAGGATTTTTCCTTCAACTGGTATCAGAACCAGATTCTTTAAATTATTTAGATCTAATTTTATTTTATTTTTAATCTAATAATTAAATGATTTTAGATATCACATGAGATGTGATTAGATCTAAAATCAAAAAAATTAAAATTAAATAATATAGATCTAAGTTCTACAATATGCATGACTAGTTGTAAAATAGAATAGTTCTATACATAGTCTTGCATGATCATTATTTATTTTAATTAAATTATAATTTTAGATCTATTTATTTTTTATTTTTTGATAATTATAAATATTTATAAGATCTAAAAAATAGAAAATAAAATTATTTAATTTTTAGATCATATGAGATATGATGCATGCATGATTAGACTAGTTGTAGAATAGTTCTACATAATTATCTAGATTAGAATTTATTTTGATATGATCAATTTAAATTTAATATTTTAGATAATTATGAGATAATTTAGATCTAAAAAATATGCATGATATGATACATGAGATGTATGTAAAATATGTATAAAGTTAGATCAATTTTATATATGAGATATATGATGTAGATCTAACTAATTTTATAGTTTTGTATATTTCTGATTAAGGCATTCTCCTTGGCCGTTCGATCATAAGAATAAAATAAGATTTAAATGCCCTCTCCTTCCATTCGATGGAATGTTCTTATGATGTGTAGGGGTGCTGCACGTTCATCCATAATCAGAAATCAAAAACTTACTTTTTGCAAAATCCTAGATCCTGAAATCCTAGGATTTTATTTACATATTTTGTTTGTGAATCCTAACTTAATTAAGAATTAAGATTATGAAATAATAATTAAATCTAAAATTAAAAATTTTAGATCTAAGACATATTCATAAAATTGTGTTTAGGCTTGGGTAGCTCAATTAGGTCTAAGCGGTTGATCAAACCGAATCAAGAGTTGCTTAGATGGGATCAACAGTGCTTAAATTGACCAACCTAATAGGATTAAGTCTGGATCAAGATCGAGTCACGTGAGTGATCGATCAAGCTAAGACCTAATTAGGCTCAGTGGTTAGAGTCTGGATTGTAGGCTAATCCAGTTGATTTTGGCTCAATAATTTGGTGTCTAAGATAAGTTTGGCAGATACGATCGACTGATTTTTAATTGGGAGCTACTTGACTCGAATGCATTCTTGTCGAGTTAATGGCATATCTCTTCTATCGGTCTTACTTACCTGGCCATATTTGTTGACTCAGTTTTGATCTGAGGTGGTCAATAATCCAAGCTAACCCATGCCACTAGGTTAGTCATAATGGTTATGACTATGTCAAGTCTAGTTTAATGAGACCTAAATCAAATCTTCCTAAGAAAAGATTAAGTCTAAGATCTTCCACCATTATAGATGTGCAGGCCCTTTCTGGGGTTGATTATTCTCGACTGGTTATAGTGGTTCAGTTGCACCAAAAAGATGCAACCATATCTATTAGGCATTAGATGCTACAGGCTGAAGGATGAATTGAGCTCAATATTTTGGATACGGTGAGAGACTCAATTAGAAATCCAATCTGTGTAAATTATGGGTCTGACTTAACTAAGGAGTGGATCAATATTTTGGGCACGGTGAGATTCATAAATTAGAGATCAAGTTTGGGTGCACCATGATTGGAGAATCATTGAACAAGAGTTATTTACTCATTGGCTAACCCATCACCAATAACTGTTAGGTTAGGTGATGAGTCAGTTGGTGGGACCGCACCATCCACTAGAAATCATTAATCGTGAAGATTTTTGCATCTCTACAGAGGGAGTGTAGGGATCCGAGAAAATAGTGAAAGATAATTTATTTAAAAATAAAATTCTTAAATAAATTGGTTAAGTCTTAATTATAATATCTAACTAGAAACTTTGACTCTCTACAGGAAATTACAAGAATTGGCTTTGAAACTTCAAAATTATTTTGGGTTTTGAGAAGTTAACTCATATATTAGACCAGGATCCTCCCACCTTACCAGTTCATCCAATTGCTGAATAAAGAGCATCTCTGAATAAGTGGACGGACGAAGATAACAAGACTAGATATTGCATGTTTGGCTCAATGTCTGATGAACTTCAGTGCCAACATGAAGATATTAGGACTGCTCGCTAAATATTGGCTCACCTATAAGAGATGTTTGGTGAACAGAGTCGCACAGCCAAGTATCAAATCACTAAATGGCTATTCAAGGCTAAGATGCATGATGGACAGTCAGTCCAAGATCATTGTTTGATGATGATCAAGGATTTGGAAGAGCTTGAGAAGTTCGAAGTAAAGTTAGACTTGGATCTGTAGAATGACATAATTCTGCAATCCTTGACTGATGCATATGGGCAGTTTATTATGAACTACTATATGCATAAACTTCAAAATTCTCTGGCCGAACTTATGAACATGCTGGTTACCACTGAGCTTTCCATGAAAGATTCTAAAGACTCAGTGCTTGCTATGGAACAGACTTCTTTCAAGAGAAAGTTTTTTGAAAAAAGAAGTCTGTGAAAAAGTAGAAGATGGAAGGAGGAAAGAAGAAAAAGACAGAGCTGAAAAAGAAGGCCGCTGATAAAAGAAAGTATTTTCATTGCAACAATGATGGTCATTAAAAGTGAAACTGCCCTACATACCTGGCCACCCTAAAGAATAAGGAGGAGGTACGTCCTTCTGGAGGTATGCTCATTATTGAGTCTAACCTTATGATTTTTTCTACATCCAGTTGAGTGCTTGACTCTAGTTCTAGTGCTCAATTGTGCACTTCCATGCAGGATCTTGAGGATAGCAGGAGGCTGAGGGATGGTGAGATGATCCTGCACGTCGAAAATGGAGCAAGAGTTGCTACCATGGCCATGGGAACATACCCTCTTCGACTACCATCTGGTTTAGACTTAGTGTTAAAAGACTATTATTATGTACCTACAGTAAGTAGAAATTTGATTCTATTTCTTGTCTTGTATTAGAAGGCTATGTAATTAGTTTTCTTAAGGATCATTGTAACATTCTTTATGAAAGAAATAAAATTGTAAGTGATTTCCTTATCAACGATCTTTATCAGTTACATGTTAATGTATCTATTTTTAATATCGAGCAAAATGTGAATACCATAAAATGACCTAGAATAGTCCAAACAATAGGTATCTACGGCACCTAAGACTAGGTCATATAGTAGAAGATAGAATTAACAAATTAGAAAAAATCGTACTATTGAGTCTGTTGACTTTTGAGTCATATCCAATTTGTGAATCTTATCTTCATGGCAAAATGACTAAGCTCTCTTTTGTAGGACATAGGGAAAAGGCCACAGATCTTCTTGCCTTAGTACATACTGATGTGTACGGCCCATTTGATGTGCCGATTAGAGGCAACTTTGTCTACTTCATAACCTTTATTGATGATTTGTTTAGGTATGGATATGTGTATCTTATGAGACACAAGTCTAAAGCTTTTGAAAAGTTCAAGAAATTCAGACATGAAGTAGAAAAGCAAACAAAAAAATCTATTAAGATTCTTCGATCAGATCGAGGAGGTGAATACCTTAGTCAAAAATTTCTAAACTATCTCAAGAAAAATAGAATAGTCTCTCAATGGACTCCACCTGGAACATCTCAACTCAACGAAATTTTAGAATGGAGGAACCGGACTCTATTGGATATGGTTCGATCCATAATGAGCTTCACAGATCTTTCTGATTTTTTTTAGGATACTATTTGTTAACTACAATATACTTACTGAATAGAGTTTCTTTTAAAACCGTTCCTACCACACCATATGAGATATGGCATGGTAAGAAACTAAGTCTGAGTCATCTCAGAATTTGGGGTTGTCCAGCTCATGTCAAAAGACAACAAGCGGATAAGTTAGACTTTAGGTCCTTCAGAGCTTGGGGTTCGGGCTTGAGTAGCTCAATTAGGTCTAAGCGGTTGATCAAACCGAATCAAGAGTTGGTTAGAGGGGATCAACAATGCTTAAATTGACCAGCCTAATAGGATTAAGTCTGGGTCAAGATCGAGTCACGATCAAGCAAGACCTAATTAGGCTCAGAGGTTAGAGTCTGGATTGTAGGCTAACCCAATTGGTTCTGACTCAACAATTTGGTGTCTAAGGTAAGTTTGGCACAGACGACCGACTGGTTTTTAATTGGAAGCTACTCGACCTGAATGCGTTCTTGTGCGAGTTAACGGCATATTCCTTCCACCGGTCTCACTTACCTGGCCATATCTGTTGACACAGTTCTGATCTGAGGTGGTCAATAATCCGAGCTGACCCATGCCACTAGGTTAGTCATAATTGTTATGACTAAGCCAAGTCTAGTTTAATGAGACCTGAATCAATTCTCCCTAAGAAAAGATTAAGTCCGAGGTCTTCCACCATTGTAGACGTGCGGGCCCTTCCCGGGGTTGATTGTTCTCGGCTGGATACAGTGGCTCAGTTGCACCGGGAAGATGCAACCATGTCTATTAGGCATTGGATGCTATGGGCTGGAGGATGAGTTGGGCTCAATATTCGGATACGGTGAGAGACCCAATTAGGAACCCAGTCTATGCAAATGGTGGGTCTGACTTAACTAAGGAGTGGATCAATATTCCGGATACGGTGAGATTCATGAATTAGAGACCAAGTTTGGGTGCACCATGATTAGAGAATCATTGAACAAGAGTTGTTCACTCATTGGCTAACCCATCACCAATAACTGTTAGGTGAGGTGATGAGTCAGTTGGTGAGACCGCACCACCCACTAGAAATCATCAATCGCGGAGATTTTCGCATCTCTACAGAGGGAGTGTAGGGATCCGAGAAAATAGTGGGAGCTAATTTGTTTAAAAATAAAATCCCTAAACAAATTGGTCAAGTCAAAATTACAGTATCTAACTAGAATCTTTGACTCTCTACAGGAAAATGTCTGCGTCCAACCCATTGGCACGTATCCTAGACACACATAGACTGACTGGACCCAATTATAAAGATTGGCTCAGGAACTACAAAATTGTTTTGGGTTCAGAGAAGTTAACACATGTTTTGGACCAGGACCCTCCCACCTTACCAGCTCGTCCATCCACTGAACAGAGAGCGTCTCTGGAAAAATGGATTGACGAAGACAATAAGGCCAGATACTACATGTTGGGCTCGATGTCTGATGAGCTCCAGCGCCAACATGAAGATATCGGGACTGCTCGCCAAATGTTGGCTCACTGCAGGAGATGTTTGGTGAACAGAGTCGCGCAGCCAAATATCAAGTCACGAAATGACTTTTTAAGGCTAAGATGCGTGATGGGCAGTCAGTCCAAGATCACTGTCTGACAATGATCAAGGACATGGAAGAGCTTGAGAAGCTCGGTGTGAAGTTGGACTTGGATCTTGCAGAACGATATTATTCTGCAATCCTTGACTGATGCATATGGGCAATTCATCATGAATTACCACATGCATAAACTTCAAAATTCCTTGGCCGAGTTGATGAATATGCTGGTTACCGCTGAGCTTTCTATGAAAGGTTCTAAAGGCTCAGTTCTTGCTATGGAACGGACTTCTTCCAAAAGAAAGTCTTATGGAAAGAAAAAGAAGTCTGTGAAAAAGCAAAAGGTGGAAGGATCAAAGAAGAAGAAGGCAGAACCGAAGAAAAAGGCCGATGGCAAAGGAAAGTGTTTCCATTGCAACAGCGACGGCCATTGGAAGCGGAACTGCCCTACTTACCTGGCCACCCTGAAGAACAAGAAGGAAGGTCCTTCTGGAGGTATGCTCGTTATTGAGTCTAACCTTACGGTTTCTTCTGCATCCAGTTGGGTGCTTGACTCTGGTTCTAGTGCTCATCTGTGCACTTCTATGCAGGGTCTTGAGGATAGCAGGAGGCTGAGGGATGGAGACATGATCCTACGCATCGGTAATGGAGCAAGAGTTGCTGCAGTAGCCGTGGGAACATACCCTCTTCGATTACCATCTGGTTTAGACTTAGTTTTAAAAGACTGTTATTATGTGCCTGCAGCTAGCAGGAATTTGATTTCTGTTTCATGCTTAGCACAAGAAGGTTATGTGATCACCTTCTTTAAGGACCATTGTAACATTCTTTATGAAAGAAATAAAATTGCAAATGGTTTCCTTGTTAATGGTCTTTATCAGTTGCATATTGATGTACCTGTTTTAACTATCGAGCAAAACGTGAATGCCAAACGACCTAGGGATAGTCCAAACGACAGATATCTATGGCACCTGAGATTAGGTCATATAGCAGAAGATAGGATTAACAAATTGGAGAAAAATGGGCTATTGAGTCCATTGACTTTTGAGTCATATCCAACTTGTGAATCTTGTCTTCAAGGCAAAATGACTAAACTCCCTTTTGTTGGACATGGGGAGAGGGCCACAGATCTCCTTGCCCTAGTACATACTGATGTGTGCGGCCCATTTGATGTGCCGGCTAGAGGCAATTTTGTCTACTTCATTACCTTTACCGATGATCTGTCTAGGTATGGGTATGTGTATCTTATGAGACACAAGTCTGAAGCCTTTTGAAAAGTTCAAAGAATTCAGACATGAAGTAGAAAAACAAACTGGAAAACCCATTAAGGTTCTTCGATCAGATCGAGGAGGTGAATACCTTAGCCGGGAATTCCTAGACTATCTTAAGGAAAATGGCATAGTCTCTCAATGGACTCCACCAGGAACACCTCAACTCAACGGGGTTTCAGAACGGAGAAATCGGACTCTATTGGATATGGTTCGATCCATGATGAGCTTCACAGACCTCCCTGATTTTCTTTGGGGACATTCATTATTAACTTCAATCTATTCTACTGAATAGGGTTCCCTCTAAAACCGTTCCTACCACACCGTATGAGATATGGCACGGTAAGAAACCAAGTCTGAGTCATCTCAGAATTTGGGGTTGTCCGGCTCATGTCAAAAGACAACAAGCGGACAAGTTAGAGTTTAGGTCCTTTAGAGCTCGATTCATAGGATATCCTAAAGAGTCATTAGGATACTATTTCTACATTCCAGAAGACCACAATGTGATTGTGAGTCGACATGCCATATTTCTTGAAAAATAGTTTATTCAAGATAGTGGCATTGGAAAGCAGATTAAGCTTGATGAGAAAGTCTCACAAGCAGAACGAGCTAAGGACCAAGTGGAACCAAATCAGGTTGAGCCAATAAGAACACTACCTCCTCCACCTCGTAGATCGGAAAGAGTTTCCCGTCCCCCTGAAAGATACTTAGGTATTATTTCAGAGGATGTAGAGGAAATGTTCCTCATAGGTAATGGTGCTCATGGTGATGATCCCAAAACCTACAACGAGGCGATATCAGATATCGACTCCGAGAAATGGCTTGAGGCAATGAAGTCAGAGATTCGACTCGATGCACTCAAACCAAGTCTGGACCTTGGTAGATCCACCAGAAGGTATAGTACCTATTGGGTGTAAATGGATCTTCAAGAGAAAGATTGGTGCAGATGGGAATGTGGAGACATTCAAGGCTAGACTGGTGGCAAAAGGTTATAGTCAACGTGAAGGCATTGACTATCAGGATACCTTTTCCCCGGTAGCTATGCTAAAATCCATCCGCACATTGCTTGCTGTTGCAGCCTATTTCGATTATGAAATATGGCAAATGGACGTGAAAACGGCATTCCTAAATGGATATCTTGAGGAAGATATCTATATGGAACAGCCGCTAGGTTTCACATCCAGTGATACTGATCACAAGGTTTGCAAGCTGCAAAGGTCCATATATGGACTTAAGCAAGCATCTCGGAGCTGGAACACTCGTTTCAATGATGTGATCAAAAAGTTTGGTTTCATCAAAAATGAAGAGGAACCATGTGTTTTCAAAAGGGTCAGTGGGAGCGCTGTTGTCTTCCTCGTATTGTACGTGGATGACATCCTCCTTATTGGGAATGATATTCCCATGTTGACATCAGTCAAGATGTGGTTGTCCAAGGAATTCTCCATGAAAGACCTAGGTGAAGCATCCTTTATTCTAGGAATTAAGGTCTATAGGGATAGACCGAATAGGATGCTAGGACTTTCACAGAAGATGTACATAGAGGAAGTACTAAAGAGGTTTAGTATGGAAAACTCTAAGAGGGGATTAATACCCTTCAGACATGGTATTCATCTTTCCAAGAAGATGTGCCCCAGCACACCTGAGGAAATAGAACGCATGAGCAAGATCCCTTATGCTTCTGCAATAGGGAGCCTCATGTATGCCATGCTATGTACACGACCTGATATAGCCCATGCTGTGAGTGTCACAAGCAGATATCAGTCAAATCCAGGTGAAGAACACTGGACTTCTGTGAAATGTATCCTTAAGTACTTGAGAAGAACTAAGGATATGATGTTGGTCTTTGGTAATGGAGAACTCCAAGTTCAGGGATACACAGACTCGGACTTCATGTCCGATATAGATGATCGAAAGTCGACATCTGGCAGACTGTTTGTGCTGGAAGAGTTCCTAGCAAACGGTGATATCATCTCATCCGCGATTACCTTGAGAAAGGTTACGTTGAGGTCAAGAGAGTCAACTCCGCAGATAATGTGGCAGACCCACTTACAAAGCCGTTGGGCCAGCAGAAGATCGAAGCCCACCTTGAGAAGATGGGACTTAGACTTGTAGCCAATTGGCTTTAGGACAAGTGGGAGATTGTTAGATATATGTGCCCTAGAAGCCAGAATTGGCTGACACTTGTAATACACTTCTAGGGGCAAAATTATAATTTTGACTATAATTAATGAAATGGGTTATTTTCTATCACACATGTGTATTTAGTGTCTGTGATACATCCTTTGAGTTAATGGTAATGATAATTCATATTTTCAAGAGTTGAAAATTTAAGACATGAATAATCATTATTAACTCATAAACAGCTCCCGACCATAGGATCATCACGAGGATGGTGATTGATCCGGAAGGTTGGTGTACGATCGCTTCTCTTTAGTAGATGAGTCTTGAGTCTACGGTGTGGAGACACCGGAGCGAGAGTACAGGTACTCGTTAGAGAACGAGGGCACTGAGCGTGACCACCTCGAGTAGTCATTAGGAAGTCTACCTTCTCGTCAATGACTGACTCGATGCTGCAGTAGTGTGTCTGGTTCTTTGACCTGAGATGCATCGGCAGTTCACCTTGAGGGTGTTATAGTTTGACTACACCATTACTCGGTCTCCTAGCCATATGGAACCCTGAGGTGTATGTTGGCTATAGCATGTTCATTGTAGGAACTGGATTGCATCAAGATGGGAATCTATCTACCTCGGTGGTAGAGGAGCAGCCCTATGATGATCATGAGAATCAAGTCCAGAAATGCCCATGGCCATGGTAGAGTGAAATAATAGAAAGAGTTTCTATTTAGATTTTCACATTGGACTCGAATCGAATGATTACATCATATGACAGAGACTAGGGTTTGACGAGTTCACCTTAACCCTAATCTGATCGGGGCTCAAGATAGAAGAACTTGAATCACACAGGTAGCTGCACCAAGAGGTTCGCATTCAGCTCTGATGGGTTGCCACCATATACTGCTAGGTGTCACTGGTGGATTTTGGGAGCAATTAGAATGATTTAGATGATCGATCATTCTAGCTGTTCGAATCAGAAGAGTTCTGATCCATCGAAAGGAGTTTCGATGATGTCTATGATAGAGATCATGACATATCCCATTACCATACAGAACTGAACCTAACTGGGTCACACAAACAAGGGTTTGAATCTGGTGATCATCAATTGAACTGATCTAGTTCAATTGATCTGAATGAGATTCAATTAGGTTCAAGGAAATCGTGCTAGCACTCGATTGAACCTAACGTTCTTCTTTTACTATCATAAATAAGTTGTCCTGACTGAGCCAAAGGAGTTTGTGCTCAATCAGAGGCCTTCATATGGTCTGACTGGAGGTTGTCCAAGTCAGAATAGGTTGTCTTATTTGTAAGACATTACCTGCCATTTTTGGTCACCTGCCATTTCTTGTTCTTTGACTTTGGTCAAAAGTCTACCTTTGACTGGTCAAACGTTGACCATTGACCCTTTGACTTTTGACCACATGTCATGCACCTATTGGAGAGCTGGTGGGGGCCTGTCCCCCTGCCAGAACCTGGCAAGGAGAAGGGCGCACGCCAAGGGTGGCGTGAGCCCAAGTAGGAGGCGCCTAGGAGTCCTTGTTGGACAAGGACTCCACCTCCCTTTTGGATTCCAATCAGAGTTCTACTAAGAATCCAGTTTGACTGGTCTTAGGCGCCCTCTAAGGAGGAATCCAGGGGTCTCTATTCCAACCAATCAGATTTAGATCTGATTTCACAAAGGGTTGTGATTGGTTGAGAGGAAGAGGAGTTGGATCACAAGAGGTCTATAAATAAGACCCTGCGCCCAACCCTAAAGTGAATGAAATTAGACACGCCCCAAGGCTGCCTCTCCCCTCCTTCTCCATGCCATAGTCTCTTCTCCCCTTGCTCTCCACGTCCAAAAGAGTTTTGGACTTAGGTTGGTGCGATTCAGATCAAGGAAAGGCGATCAAAAGCAAGAAGGCTGCGCTGCTGCAAAAGGACGACTGCAGATCTTCAAAAGAGTTTTGAAGATCCTCCAGATCAGATCCAGATCTGATTTTTGGAGGTGTGATAGAGAAGAAGAGGATCTCCAGATCCAACCCGAGTGGATACCGGTAGAGGCCAGGCGCTTGCGTGGCTAAGATCCAGAACCTTCCGCTGCAATCAGGATCATCTACAGGGTAATAGGATTACCCAAATCAGGTAAATTAAATTTGATTTAATTTATCTTATTTTATTTTATTTATTAAAATAATAAGAATCAGATCTGAAACATATCAAGATCTGATTGAGATCAAGAGAAAATTTTTGAAATATATCTCTTGATCTAATCAGATCTGGACGAACCTGGACCGGGAAATCAGGATTTTCCTAAATCGCTGCCCAAATTGATTCCTAGTCAATAGAGTGAAATAATAGAAAGAGTTTCTATTTAGATTTTCACATTCGGACTTGAATCGAATGATTACATCATATGACAGAGACTAGGGTTTGACGAGTTCACCTTAACCCTAATCTGATCGGGGCTCAAGATAGAAGAACTTAATCACACAGGTAGCTGCACCAAGAGGTTCGCATTCAGCTCTGATGGGTTGCCACCATATACTGCTAGGTGTCACTGGTGGATTTTGGGAGCAATTAGAATGATTTAGATGATCGATCATTCTAGCTGTTCGAATCAGAAGAGTTCTGATCCATCGAAAGGAGTTTCGATGATGTCGATGATAGAGATCATGACATATCCCATTACCATACAGAACTGAACCTAACTGGGTCACACAAATAAGGGTTTGAATCTGGTGATCATCAATTGAACTGATCTAGTTCAATTGATCTGAATGAGATTCAATTAGGTTCAAGGAAAATCGTGCTAGCACTCGATTGAACCTAACGTTCTTCTTTTACTATCATAAATAAGTTGTCCTGACTGAGCCAAAGGAGTTTGTGCTCAATCAGAGGCCTTCATATGGTCTGACTGGAGGTTGTCCAAGTCAGAAAAGGTTGTCTTATTTTGTAAGACATTACCTGCCATTTTTGGTCACCTGCCATTTCTTGTTCTTTGACTTTGGTCAAAAGTCTGACCTTTGACTGGTCAAATGTTGACCATTGACACTTTGACTTTTGACCACATGTCATGCACCTATTGGAGAGCTGGTGGGGGCTTGTCCCCCTGCCAGAACCTGGCAAGGAGGAGGGCGCACGCCACCCTTGGCGTGTGCCCAAGCTGGAGGCGCCTAGGAGTCCCTGTTGGACAAGGGACTCCATCTCCCTTTTTTGGATTTCAATTAGAGTTCTTCTAAGAACCAAGTTTGACTGGTCTTAGGCACCTCTAAGGAGGAATCCAGGGGACTCTATTTCCAACCAATCAGATTTAGATCTGATTTCACAAAGGGTTGTGATTGGTTGGGAAGAAGAGGAGTTGGATCATGCATAGTCTATAAATAAGACCCTGCGCCCAACCTCAAAAGGCAATTGAATTCTCTACGCCCCAAGGCTGCCTCTCCCTCTCCTTCCTCCATGCCAAGCCCATCTTCTCTCTCTGCTCTCCATGTCCAAAAGTAGTTTTGGATCTTAGGTTGGTGCAATTCAGATGAGAGAAAGGCGATCAGAAAGCAAGAAGGCTGCGCTGCTGCAAAGGACGACTGCTGATCTTCAAAAGGAGTTTTGAAGATCCTCCAAATCAGATTCAGATCTAATTTTTGGAGACATGTGATAGAGAAGAAGAGGATCTCCAGATCCAAGCCTTGAGTGGATACCGGTAGAGGCCAGGCGCTTGCGTGGCTAGATCCAGAACCTTCCGCTGCTTACAGGATCATCAACAGGGTAATAGGATTACCCAACATCAAGGTAAATTAAATTTGATTTAATTTATTTTTTTTATTTTAAATTTATTAAAATAATAAGAATTAGATCTAAAATATTCTAGATCTAATTGAGATCAAAGAAAATTTTTTTTAAAATATATCTCTTGATCTGATCAGATCTGAACGAACCTGGTCCAGGAAATCAGGATTTTTCTTCAACTGGTATCAGAGCCAAGGTTCTAAAAGTATTTAGATCTGATTTTAAATTTATTTTAATTCAAAAAATAAGTAATTTTAGATGTCACATGAGATGTGATCAAGATCTGAAATCAGAAAAAATTAAAATTAAATAATTTGGATCTAAGATTAGAAAATATGCATGACTAGTTCTAAAATAGAATAGTTCTATAGAATAGTCTTGCATGTTTTCAATTTAATTTGATTAAATCATATTTTAGATCTATTTATTTATTATTTTTTAATATTATAATTATTATAATAATATCTAAAAAATAGCAAATAAAAATTATTTAATTTTAACATTATATGAGATATGATTGATGCATGTCTAGACTAGTTGTAGAATAGCTCTACATAATTATCTAGATTAGAGTTTATTTTGATAAGATCAATTTAAATTCTAATTTTAGATTACTATGAGATAATTAGATATCTAAAAATATGCATGATTCGATGAGATGTATACAAAATATTCCATGATTAGATCTAATTTGTATATGAGATATATGATATAGATCTAAAACTATTTTGTAGTATTTCTGATTAAGGCGTTCCTCTTAGCCATCCAGTCATAAGAACGAAAAAGGATTTAAAGGTCTCCTCTCCTTGAGGATGTTTCTTATGATGTGTAGGGGTGCTGCACGTTCGTCCTTAATCAAAATCCAAAACTTACTTTCTGCAAATATCCTAGATTCTGAAACCTTAGGATTTATTATGCATTATTTATTTATAAACCATACTTAATTGAGAATTAAGATTATGAATATTAATTAGATCTAAAATGAGAATTCAGATTCAAGACAATATTCATAACATGGGTTCGGACTGGGTAGCTCAATTAGTCTAAGCAGTTGATCAACGAATCAAGAGTTGGTTAGATGGATCAACAATGCTTAAATTGACCAGCCTATAGGATTAGGTCTGGATTCAAGATCGAGTTATGATCAACAAGACCTAATTAGGCTCAGAGGTTTAGGAGTCTGGATTATAGGCTAACCAATTGGTTCTGGCTCAATAATTTGGTATCTAAGATAAGTTTGGCACATACGATCGATTGATTTTTAATTGGGAGCTACTCGACCTGAATGCGTTCTTGTACAAATTAATGGCATATCCCTTCCACCGATCTCACTTACCTGGCCATATCTGTTGACTCAGTTCTGATCTGAGGTGGTCAATAATCCGAGCTAACCCATGCCATTAAGTTAGTCATAATTGTTATGACTATGATAAGTCTAGTTTAATGAGATCTGAATCAATTTTTTCTAAAAAAAGATTAAGTCTAAGGTCTTCCACCATTGTAGATGTACGGGCCCTTTTCAGATTTGATTGTTCTCGACTGGATATAGTGACTTAGTTGCACCGAAAAGACGCAACCACATCTATTAGGCATTGGATGCTATGGGCTGGAGGATGAGTTGGGCTCAATATTTTGGATACGGTGAGAGACTTAATTAGGAATCCAGTCTGTGCAAATGTTGGATCTGACTTAACTAAGGAGTGGATCAATATTTTGGATACGATGAGATTCATGAATTAGAGCTAAGTTTGGGTGCACCATGATTAGAGAATCATTGAATAAGAGTTGTTCACTCATTGCTGTAACCCATCATCAATAACTGTTAGG
>QRFJ01001204.1:532788-564829 GCA_006176705.1 Cocos nucifera
CCGATCTGAACGAACCCTGTCCAGAAATCAGGATTTTTCTTAACTGGTATCAAAGCAAGGTTCTAAAGTATTTTAGATCTGATTTTAAATTTATTTTAGTCAAAAAATAAGTAATTTTAGATATCACATGAGATGTGATCAAATCTGAAATCAGAAAAAATTAAAATTAAATAATTTGGATCTAAGATTAGAAAATATGCATGACGAGTTCTATAAATAGAATAGTTTTATAGAATAGTCTTGCATGTTTTTCAATTTAATCTGATTAATTATATTTAGATATATTTATATTTATTTTTATATTATAATTATATATTTATAATATCTAAAAAATAGCAAATAAAAATTATTTAATTTTAACATTATATGAGATATGATTGATGCATGTCTAGACTAGTTGTAGAATAGCTCTACATAATTATCTAGATTAGAGTTTATTTTGATAAGATCAATTTAAATCTAATTTTTTAGATTACTATGAGATAATTTAGTTCTAAAAATATGCATGATTCGATTGAGATGTATACAAAAATATTCCATGATTAGATCTAATTTGTATATGAGATATATGATATAGATCTAAAACTATTTTGTAGTATTTCTGATTAAGGCGTTCCTCTTAGCCATCCAGTCATAAGAACGAAAAAGGATTTAAAGGTCCTCTCCTCCCTTCCGATGGGATGTTCTTATGATGTGTAGGGGTGCTGCACGTTCGTCCTTAATCAGAAATCCAAAACTTTACTTCTGCAAAATCCTAGATCTTGAAACCTTAGGATTTATTATGCATATTTTATTTATAAACCATACTTAATTGAGAATTAAGATTATGGAATATTAATTAGATCTAAAATTGAGAATTTCAGATCTAAGACATATTCATAATACTGGGTTCGGACTTGGGTAGCTCAATTAGTCTAAGCAGTTGATCAACCGAATCAAGAGTTGGTTAGATGGATCAACAATGCTTAAATTGACCAGCCTATAGGATTAGGTCTGGATCAAGATCGAGTTATGATCAAACAAGACCTAATTAGGCTCAGAGGTTAGGAGTCTGTATTATAGGCTAACCAATTGGTTCTGGCTCAATAATTTGGTATCTAAGATAAGTTTGGCACATAACGATCGATTGATTTTTAATGGGAGCTACTCGACCTGAATGCGTTCTTGTACAAATTAATGGCATATCCCTTCCACCGATCTCACTTACCTGGCCATATCTGTTGATCAGTTTCTGGATCTGAGGTGGTCAATAATCCGAGCTAACCCATGCCATTAGTTAGTCATAATTGTTTGACTATGATAAGTTCTAGTTAATGAGATCTTAATCAATTTTTTCTAAAAAAAGATTAAGTCTAAGGTCTTCCACCATTTAGATTACGGCCTTTTCAGATTTGATTTTTCTCGACTGGATATAGTGACTTAGTTGCACCGAAAAGACGCAACCACATCTATTAGGCATTGGATGCTATGGGCTGGAGGATGAGTTGGGCTCAATATTTTGGATACGGTGAGAGACTTAATTAGGAATCCAGTCTGTGCAAATGTTGGATCTGACTTAACTAAGGAGTGGATCAATATTTTGGATACGATGAGATTCATGAATTAGAGCTAAGTTTGGGTGCACCATGATTAGAGAATCATTGAATAAGAGTTGTTCACTCATTGGCGTACCCATCATCAATAACTGTTAGGTGAGGTGATGAGTCAGTTGGTGAGATAGCACCACCCACTAGAAATCATTAATCATGAAGAATTTTGCATCTCTACAAAGGAAGTGTAGGGATCCAAAAAAATAGTGGAAGCTAATTTATTTAAAAATAAAATTCCTAAATAAATTAGTCAAGTCATAATTATAGTATCTAACTTGAATCTTTGACTCTCTACAGGAAAATGTCTGCGTCCAATCCATTAGCACGTATCCTGGACACACATAGACTGACCGAACTCAATTATAAAGATTGGCTCAGAAACTACAAAATTATTTTGGGTTTTGAAAAGTTAACACATGTATTGAACCAAGATCCTCTCACGTTACCAGTCCGTCCATCCACTGAACAGAGAGCACCTCTGAAAAAATGGATAGATGAAGATAATAAGGCCAAATATTATATGTTGGGCTCGATGTCTAATGAGCTCCAATGTCAACATGAAGATATCGAAACTGCTCGCCAAATGTTGGCTCACCTATAGGAGATGTTTGGCGAACAAAGTTGCACTGCCAAATATCAAGTCACGAAACGACTTTTTAAGGCTAAGATGCATAATGGACAGTCAGTCCAAGATCACTATCTGATGATGATCAAGGACTTAGAAAAGCTTGAGAAGCTCGGTGTGAAGTCAGACTTGGATCTGTAGAATAATGTTATTCTGCAATCCTTGACTGATGCATATGCGTTAATTTGATCAATTTTGAATATACTATATGCATAAACTTCAAAATTCCTTGGCCAAATTAATGAATATGCTGGTCACCGCTGAGCTTTCTATGAAAGATTCTAAAGGCTCGGTTCTTGCTATGAAACGAACTTCTTCCAAAAGAAAATCTTTTGGAAAGAAAAAGAAGTCTACGAAAAAGCAGAAGGTGGAAGAAGGAAAGAAGAAGAAGGCAGAACCAAAGAAGAAGGCCGATGTCAAAGAAAAGTATTTTCATTGCAACAGCGACGGCCACTAGAAGCGGAACTGCCCGACTTACCTGGCCACCCTGAAGAACAAGAAGGAAGGTCCTTCTGGAGGTATGCTCGTTATTGAGTCTAACCTTATGGTTTCTTCTACATCCAGTTGGGTGCTTGACTCTGGTTCTAGTGCTCATCTGTGCACTTTCATGCAGGGTCTTGAGGATAGTAGGAGGTTGAGGGATTGAGAAATGATCCTACATATCGGTAATGGAGCAAGAGTTGCTACAGTGGTGGTGGAAACATACCCTCTTCGATTATCATCTGGTTTAGACTTAATTTTGAAAGACTGTTATTATGTGCCTACAGCTAGCAGGAATTTGATTTCTATTTCATGCTTAGCACTAGAAGGCTATGTGATTACCTTCTTTAAAGACCATTATAACATTCTTTATGAAAGAAATAAAATTGCAAATGATTTTCTTTTTAACGATCTTTATCAGCTACATATTGATATATTTGTTCTAACTATCGAGCAAAACGTGAATGCCAAATGACCTAGGGATAGTCCAATTGACAGGTGTCTATGGCACCTAAGATTAGGTCATATAGCAGGAAAATAGGATCAACAAATTGAAAAAAAATGAGGCTTATTGATCCATGACTTTCGAGTCATATCCAACTTGTGAATCTTGTCTTCAAGGCAAAATGACTAAACTTTCTTTTGTTGGACATGAGGTAAGGGCCACAGATCTTTGGCCCTAGTACATACTATGTGTGAGACCCATTTGATGTGCCGACTAGAGGCAATTTTTTATCTACTTCATTATCTTTATCGATGATCTATCTAGGTATGGATATGTGTATCTCATGAGACATAAGTTTGAAGCTTTTGAAAAGTTCAAAGAATTCAGACATGAAGTAAAAAAACAAACTGAAAAATTCATTAAGATTCTTCGATCAGATCGAGGAGGTGAATACCTTAGCTGAAAATTCATAGACTATCTCAAGAAAAATGGCATAGTCTCTCAATGGACTCCACCAGGAATACCTCAACTCAATGGGGTTTCAGAATGGAAAAATCGGTCTCTATTAGATATGGTCCGATCCATTATGAGCTTCACAGACCTTCCTAATTTTCTTTGGAGATACTCATTGTTAACTTCAATTTATCTACTGAATAGGGTTTCCTCTAAAACCGTTCCTACCACACCATATGAGATATAGCATGGTAAGAAACTAAGTCTAAGTTATCTCAGAATTTAGAATTGTCTGCCTCATGTTAAAAGACAACAAGCGGACAAGTTAGACTTTAGGTCTTTCAAAGCTCGATTCATAGAATATCCTAAAAAATCATTAGGATACTATTTCTACATTTCAGAAGATCACAATGTGATTGTGAGTCGACATGCTATCTTTCTTGAAAAATAGATTATTCAGGATGGCGGCATTGAAAAGCAGATTAAGCTTGATGAGAAAGTCTCACAAGTACAATGAGCTAAGGACCAATTGGAACCAAATCAGGTTGAGCCAATAAGAACACTATCTCCTCTACCTCGTAGATCGAAAAGAGTTTTCCGTCCTCCTGAAAGATACTTAGGTATTATTTCAGAGAAAATAGAGGAAATATTCCCAGTAGGTAATGGTGCTCATGGTGATGATCCCAAAACCTACAACGAGATGATATCAGATATCGACTCCGAGAAATGGCTAGAGATAATGCAGTCAGAAATTGACTCGATGCACTCAAACCAAGTATGGACCTTGGTAAATCCATCAGAAGGTATAGTACCTATTGGGTGTAAATAGATCTTCAAGAGAAAGATTGGTGCATATGAAAATGTGGAGACATTCAAGGCTAGACTAGTGGCAAAAGGTTATAGTCAACGCAAAGGCATTGACTATCAGGATATCTTTTCCTCAGTGGCTATGCTAAAATCCATTCGTACATTGCTTGCCGTTGCAGCCTATTTCGATTATGAAATATGACAAATGGATGTGAAAATGGCGTTCTTGAACGGATATCTTGAGGAAGATATCTATATGGAATAGCTACTAGGTTTTACATCTAGTGATACTGATCATAAGGTTTGCAAGCTGCAAAGGTCCATATATGAACTTAAGCAAGCATCTCGCAGCTGGAACACTCGTTTCAATGATGTGATCAAAAAATTTGGTTTCATAAAAAGCGAAGAGGAACCATGTGTCTTCAAAAAGATCAATGGGAGCGCTATTGTCTTTCTCATATTGTATGTGGATGACATCCTCCTTATTGGGAATGATATTCCCATGTTGACGATAGTCAAAATATGGTTGTTTAAGAAATTTTCCATAAAAGATTTAGGTGAAGCATCCTTTATTCTAGGAATTAAGGTTTATAGGGTAAGACCGAATAGGATGCTAGGACTTTCATAGAAGATGTACATAGAGAAAGTACTAAAGAGGTTTAGTATGGAAAACTCTAAGAAGGGATTAATACCCTTCAGACATGGTATTCATCTTTCCAAGAAGATGTGCCCTAGCACACCTGAGAAAATAGAACGCATGAGCAAGATTCCTTATGCTTCTGCAATAAGGAGCCTCATGTATGCCATGCTATGTACACAACCTGATATAGCCCATGCTGTGAGTGTCACAAATAGATATCAGTCAAATTCAGATCAAGAACACTGAACTTCTGTGAAATATATCCTTAAGTACTTAAGAAGAACTAAGGATATGATGTTGGTCTTTGGTAACAAAGAACTCCAAGTCCAAGGATACACAGACTCGGATTTCATGTCCGATGTAGATGATCGAAAGTCGATATCTGGGAGTCTATTTGTGTGCAATGGTGGTGCTGTCAACTGAAAGAGTTTCAAGCAAACCATGATAGTAGATTCTATCATGAAAGCAGAATATATCGCTGCATCAGAAGCTGTGAATGAAGCATTCTAGTACAAGAAGTTTACTGTAGAAATCACAGTAATGCCATCAGATGCCATTTTTCTATACAGCGACAACAATGGCACCATAGCCCTTGCTAAGGAGCCAAGGTCTCACCAGAAATCTAAGCACATTGAGCAGCGATACCACCTCATCTGTGATTAACTCAAGAAGGATTACATTGAGACAATGTGGCAGACCCGCTTACAAAGCCATTGGGCCAGCAGAAGATCGAAGCCCACCTTGAGAAGATGGGACTTAGACTTGTAGCCAATTAACTTTAGGATAAGTAGAAGATTGTTGATATATGTGCCCTAGAAGACAAAATTGGCTGACACTTGTAATACACTTCTAAGGGCAAAATTATAATTTTGATTATAATCAATAAAATGGGTTATTTTCTATCACATATGTGTATTTAGTGTCTGTGATACATCCTTTGAGTTAATGGTAATGATAATTCATATTTTCAAGAGTTAAAAATTTAAGACATGAATAATTATTATTAACTCATAAAATGCTCCCAACCATAGGATCATCATGAGGACGGTGATAGATCCGAAAGGTTGGTATACAATCGTTTCTTTTTAGTAGATGAGTCTTGAGTCTATGGTGTGGAGACATCGGAGCGAGAGTACAGATACTCGTTAGAGAACGAGGGCACTGAGCGTGACCACCTCGAGTAGTCATTAAGAAGTCTACCTTCTCATTAATGACTGACTCGATGCTATAGTGGTGTATCTGGTTTTTTGATCTGAGGTGCATCAACAGTTCATCTTGAGGATGTTATAGTTTGACTACACCATAACTCAGTCTCCTAGCCATCCAAAACTCTGAGGTATATGTTGGCTATAGCATGTTCATTGTAGGAACTGGATTGCATCAAGATAGAATCTATCTACCTCGGTGCTAGAGGAGCAGCCTTATGATGATCATGAGAATCAAGTACAGAAGCCCATGGCCATAGTAGAGTGAAATAATAGAAAGAGTTTCTATTTATATTTTCAAATCAGACTTGAATCGAATGATTACATCATATGACCGAGACTAGGGTTTGACGAGTTTACCTAAACCCTAATCTGATCGAGGCTCAAGATAGAAGAACTTAATCACACAGGTAGCTGCACCAAGAGGTTCGCATTTAGCTCTGATGGGTTGCCACCATATACTGTTAGGTGTCACTAGTGGATTTTGGAAGCAATTAGAATGATTTAGATGATCGATCATTCTAGCTATTCGAATCAAAAGAGTTCTGATCCATCAAAAGGAGTTTCGATGATGTCGATGATAGAGATCATGACATATCCCATTGTCATACAAAATTGAACCTAACTGAGTCACACAAACAAGGATTTGAATTTAGTGATCATCAATTGAACTAATCTAGTTCAATTGATCTGAGTGAGATTCAATTAGGTTCAAGGACATCGTGCTAGCATTCAATTGAACCTAACATTCTTCTTTTACTATCATAAATAGTTATCCTGATTGAGCCAAAGGAGTTTATGCTCGATCAGAGGCCTTCACTTGGTCTGACTAGAGTCTGTCTAGATCAAAAAAGGATTATCTTATTTTGTAAAGATAATACCTGCCATTTTTGGTCACCTGCCATTTCTCGTCCTTTGACTTTGGTCAAAAGTTGACCTTATGAACTTGATCAAAATTATGACCATTGATATTGTTGCTTCTGTCCGATGATGTCACACCACCTTTTGGGAAGAAGCTTTGGTGGGGCGTGTCCTCTGCTAGAAACCTGACAAGGAGGAGGCGCATGCCTACCCTTGGCGTGTGCCCAAGCAGGAGGCGCCCAGGAGTCCTTGTTGGATAGGGACTCCATCTCCTTTTTGGATTCCAATTAGACTTCTCCTAAGAATCAAGTTTGACTGGTCTTAGGCACCATTTAAGGATGAATCCAGGTGACTCTATTGCCATCAATCAGATTTAGATCTAATTTCATAAAGGGTTGTGATTGGTTGGGTAGAAAAGGAGTTGGATCACGCATAGTCTATAAATATGACTCTGCGCCCAACTCAAGAGCATCTGAAAATTGAAAATTCCCACACCCCAAGGCTACCTCTCCTATCCTCCTCCATGCCAAGTCTATCTTCTCCCTCTCTTCTTCATGCCTAAAGGAGTTTGGGATCTTAGTTGGTGCAATTCAGACGAGAGAAAGGCGACAAAAAGCTAGAAGGCTATGCTGCTGCAAAGGATAACTGCTGATCTTCGAAAGATATTTTGAAGATCCTCCAAATCAGACTCAAATCTAATTTTTGAAGATGTGATAAAGAAGAAGAGGATCTTCAGATCTAGTCCAAGTGGATACCGATAGAGGTCAGGCACTTGCATGGCTAGATCTAGAATCTTCCGCTGCTTACAAGATCATCAACGGATAATAGGATTATCCTACATCAAGGTAAATTAAATTTGATTTAATTTATTTTTTTTATTTTAATGATTATAACAATAATAATTAGATCTAAAATATTTTAGATCTGACTCGGATCAAAAAAAAAAATTGAAATATATCTCTTGATCCGATCAGATCTGAACGAACTTGGTCCAAAAAATTAGAATTTTTCTTCAATCAGGTTAAGCCAATCCAATCACTACCTTCTCCATCTCATAGATCGAAAAGAGTTTTCCATCCTTCTGAGAGATACTTAAGTACTATTTCAAAGAAAGTAGAGAAAATGTTCCACGTAGGTAATAGGGTTCATGGTGATGATCCCAAAACCTATAACAAGGCGATATCGGATATCAACTCTAAAAAATGGTTAGAGACAATGAAGTCAGAAATTAACTCGATGCACTCAAACCAAGTCTAGACCTTGATAGATCCACCAAAAGGTATAGTACCTATTGGATGTAAATGGATCTACAAGAGAAAGATTGATGCAAATAGAAATGTAGAGACATTCAAAGCAAGATTAGTGGCAGAAGGTTATAGTCAACACAAAGGCAATGACTATCAGGATACCTTTTCGTCAGTAGCTATGCTTAAATCCATCCGCATATTGCTTACTATTGCAACCTATTTTGATTACGAAATATGGCAAATGGACGTAAAAATGGTATTCTTAAATGGATATCTTAAGAAAGATATCTATATGGATCAACCGCTAGATTTTACATCCAGTGATAATGATTATAAGGTATGCAAGCTGCAAAGATCCATACATGGACTTAAGTAAGCATCTCGGAGCTAGAATACTCATTTTAATGATGTGATCAAATAATTTAATTTCATCAAGAACGAGGAGGAGCCATGTGTCTTCAAAAAGGTCAGTGGGAGTGCTGTTATCTTCCTCATATTGTACGTGGATAACATCCTCCTTATTGAGAATGATATTCTCATGTTGACCACAGTTAAAATATGGTTATCTAAAGAATTCTCTATGAAAGATCTAGGAGAAGCATCCTTTATTCTAGGAATTAAGGTCTATAGAGATTGACCGAATAGGATGCTAGGACTTTCACAGAAGATGTACATAGAGAAAGTACTAAAGAGGTTTAGCATGGAAAACTCTAAGAGAAATTTGGTATCCTTCAGACATGGCATTCATCTTTCCAAAAAGATGTGCCCTAGCACACCTGAGGAAATAGAACGCATGAGCAAGATCCCTTATGCTTGAGCAATAGGAAGCCTCATGTATGCCATGTTATGTACACGACCTGATATAGCCCATGCTGTGAGTGTCACGAGCAGATATCAATTAAATCCAGATGAACAACACTGGACTTTTATGAAATGTATGCTTAAGTACTTAAGAAGAACTAAGATATGTTGTTGGCCTTTGATAATGGAGAACTCCAAGTTCAGGGTATGCAGACTCAAATTTTATGTCCGATGTAGATGATTGAAAGTCGACATCTGAAAGTCTGTTTGTGTGCAATGGTGGAGCTGTCAGTTGAAAAAATTTCAAGCAGACAGTAATAGCAGATTCCACCATGGAAGTAGAATACATCGCTATGTTAGAAGCTGCAAAGAAGGCATTCTGATTCAAAAAATTTACCACAGAGATTGGAGTGATGCCATTAGATGCCATTCCTCTATACTACGATAATAATGGTGCCATAGCCCTTGCTAAGGAGCTGAGGTCTCATCAAAAATTCAACCACATCGAGCGACGATACCACCTCATCCGCAATTATCTCGAGAAGGGTTATGTCGAGATCAAGAGAATCAACTCCGCAGATAATGCGGTGGATCCACTTACAAAGTCGTTGGGCCAGCAAAAGAATGAAGTCCACCTTGAGAAGATGGAACTTAGATTTATAGCCAATTGGCTTTAGGTCAAGTGAAAGTTTGTTAGATATGTGTGCCCTAGAAGCCAGAATTGGCTGACACTTGTAATACACTTCTAGGGGCAAAATTATAATTTTGACTATAAATAATAAAATGGGTTATTTTCTATCATATAAGTGTATTTAGTGTCTGTGATACATCCTTTGAGTTAATGGTAATGATAATTCATATTTTCAAGAGTTGAAAATTTAAGACAAGAATTTTCATTATTAACTCATAAAATGCTCCTGACCGTAGGATCATCATGAGGATGGTGATTGATCCGGAAGGTTAGTGTACAATCGCTTCTTTATAGTAGATGAGTCTTGAGTCTATGGTGTGGAGACACCGAAGTGAGAGTACAGGTACTCGTTAGAGAATGAGGGCACTGAGCGTGACCACCTCGAGTAGTCATAAGGAAAGTCTACCTTCTCATCGATGACTGACTCGATGCTGCAGTGGTGTGTCTGGTTCTTTGATCTGAGGTGCATCGACAGTTCACCTTGAGGGTGTTATAGTTTGACTACACTATGACTCGATCTCCTAGCTATTCGAAACCCTGAGGTGTATGTTGGCTATAGCATGTTCATTGTAGGAATTGGATTGCACCAAGATGGAATCTATCTACCTCGGTGGATGAGGAGCAGCCCTATGATGATCATGAGAATCAAGTCCATAAGCCCATGGCCATGGTAGAGTGAAATAATAGAAAGAGTTTCTATTAAGGTTTTCACATCGGACTTGAATCGAATGATTAAATCATATGATAGGAAATTAGGGTTTGACGAGTTCACCTTAACCCTAATCTGATCGGGGCTCAAGATAGAAGAACTTAATCACACAGGTAGCTGCACCAAGAGGTTCGCATTTTTAGTTTTGATGGGTTGCCACCATATACTGCTAGGTGTCACTGGTGGATTTTGGGAGCAATTAGAATGATTTAGATGATCGATCATTCTAGTTGTCTGAATCAGAAGAGTTCTGATCCATCGAAAGGAGTTTCGATGATGTCGATGATAGAGATCATGACATATCCCATTACCATACAGAACTGAACCTAACTGGGATCACACAAATAAGGGTTTGGATCTGGATATCATCAATTGGACTAATCCAGTTCAATTGATTTGAATGAGATTCAATTAGGTTCAAGAAAATCATGCTAGCACATGATTGAACCTAACGTTCTCCTTTTACTATCATTAAAAATTATCTCGACTGAGCCAAATGAGTTTATGCTCACTCAGATACCTTTACTTGGTCTGACTGGAGTTTGTCGAGGTCAGAAAAAGATTATCTTAATTTATGAGATAAATTTGAGACAACACCTACCATTTTTCATCATCTGCTAACTCTTGTCCTTTGACTTTGTCAAACATTGACCTTTGACCCTTGGACATCTGTCTATATGTCATGCACTTATTGGAGAGTAGATATGGGCTTGTCCCCTTACTGAAAATTAGAAAGGAGGGGGCACATGCCTAAGGAGGCGTGCGCCCATGGATAGGAACGCCTAGAGTCTCATACGGATGAGACTCCAGGTTGCTTCTTGGATTCTACTTAGGTGACCCCTAGCCATAGACTTTGACCAGTCTTAGGCACCATCTAAGGATGAATTTATGGGGCTCTTATCTGATTGGATCAAGTGATATCATCCCACCAATCAGATTTAGATCTGATTGCACGAAGCAACGCGATTGACAAATGGATCTTCAAGAAAATTGGATGACAAGTTTTCGGACCTCAAACTCTAGTTCACTTATAGTTTAGAAGAATAGAGAATTTCATCTAAGGAACAAATCGATATAATTAGCCAGCAAATAACTAATCTATCTCAAAGACTCAAAATTTTAGAAAAAGAAAGAAATGGATCTCTTGGATAGATTGAGGTATTGACTGAGAAAGTGGCCAAGATTGCTAGATGGATTGAAGAACTTGTCATCACTCAACAAGGCGGCACTGAAATTATGGTTTCAGCACTTCAAAAATTTGATGAAATGTTGGGTGATCTAATCTCTCGGATTTTTCCTCCCTCATCATAGCCTAGACCTTCACCTAGCCTATCTCAATCCTCTTCTACCAGACCCTCCTTCAGTGCCACCATTAGACTCAGATCTTTTGTAAGAGTTTGGAGCAAACCAACTGCACCTTCCATCTCTTCTGATCCCATCATTGAATTTTTCTCAGACGAGGAATAGTTGCCTTAGGACTAAAATCTTATCTTTTTTCCATGTTTTTGAAATGAACTCTAATGTTGTATTGTTTGGTTGTATCTTTTTATAAACAATACAAACATGTAATCAACTTCATCTTTTAATAAAAGTTTATTAGTTTCAATGTTTGTAATGTTTGTCATGACTGTATTGCTCTATCACTTATCCTTTTTAATGTTGACAAAAAGGAAGTGAAGAAATACTTAAGCATATAAACTTGAGCATATAAAATGGATCCTTATTCAATTAATTATTCTTAATTAATTTAAAGATTATTATGGATAAAATGCATTCATTAAGGGAGAGCTAATGTAAGCCATTATATGTCTTAACTTTGTAAAGCATCCATCCCTTCTAATATTTGTACATTCTGATTTATCATAATTACTTGTGCATATTGAAATTTATAATATCTCTTTATATATCTCTTTAAATCCATAATATATTTTTACATTGATATGCTCAATGTTTTGTCATTATCAAAAAGGGAGAGATTGTTGCCCCTAGGAATGATTTTGATAATTATAAAATATTAGAGCATAATCTTAATACTAATACTTTTCAAAAATGCCAAAGTCTATTTTTTTGTAGAAAGAAAAAAATTGTTAAATGAATCCATAATCAAATGAAGATTTTTTGAGTTATTTGAAACTATTTTTGAAATAATTTTGGAGTAAGAAGAATCCTCTCTCAAAGCCCGAGCTGACCCATCCTTGATTCGAGCCAATCTTAGCACCGCATGTACTTATCTCTTTGGCTTGGCATGCAGTCGAGCCGGCTCGATTTGGATTCGAGCTGGCTATCTTAGAAACAAAAAAAATCAATTTTGAAAAACTGTTGATCGAGCTGACTCGATTCACAACTGAGCTGGCTATCTCAGAGTGGCAAAAAACTTGTTTGAGAATTTTGCTAGTCGAGCTAGCTCGAAGCTCCAACCAAGCCAACTATCTTAAATCAATAAAAAAATACTATTTTTGCTTATTATCGATCGAGCTAGCTCAATACAAAATCAACCTGCCTCTCTCAGAAGGATAGAACGATACTTTGTGTAGAAACTATACTCGAATCGGCTCGAAGAATGAATCGAGCTAGCTCGACAGAGTTTGATAAGCAGAACGGCTAGTCCTGCAGATGTCTGCCTTCGTTCAGAACTTTTTTTCAATGGCTAACTTTAATCTTCAATAGTCATAAATAGTCAAAATTCTTATCAAATCACCAAAAATCTTTTGAAAATTATATATATATATATATATATATATATATATATATATATATATATATATATATATATATATATATATATAAAATATAGTTTAAGATCTGGATATAACCTAAAAGAAAAAAGGATAGTACTTTGAGAAAAGGTAGTCTGAAAAAAAGTTAACCAACTCTCATTCAATACTTTCTTGATCCTTCTGAGTGCATTCAAAGAGGAAAGAGAGTATTTATTAGAAATATTCAAAGCATCCTCAAGAAGAAAAGCTATAGTAACAACTATCCAAACCAAAACAGGATTTCATGGTGTTGTATTTACTTCTTTATCAAATTTGGTGTAAAATTTTCAGCTAGGGCTGAAACTTGAAGGGTTATTATTGTACCAAACTTAGTTTAGTTTGGGGGAGCCTTAGGTTGAAGGCTTGTAAAGGTTTTGATTGGTTGGTCTGAGTAAAACCAATTGAATTTGCTTGTGAGCCTGGTGAAAACAAACATGCTATAATCAGATGATTATAGTAAAAATTCTCAAGAGATTACTTAGAGAGTGGATGTAGGTACTGGAAGTGCATCAAACTACTATAAATCCATTATGCTTGTGTGTGTACTTCTTCTCTTGTGTGTTGGTCTTTTCTTCTACTGCTTAGTAACTTTCTGTTATGCACAATCCTTTATTTACTCTGCATATCACTCACTAAATTTGCTAAAAGTTTTAATAACCCAATTCAATCCCCCCCCTCTTGGGTTGTCTAGCTGGGCAACATTATTGTTAAGCATTTAAATCAATTCGGATTTGATTCTACTTGTCGAATGAGATAATTGAGATGATCTGGGCCATTGGATCATGCAAGAGTGCCTAGAGAAGTTTTCCTAAGATCGGTTGCTTTTCCAGCTATTGGATCATGCAGAAGAGAGCTCGTCACAGTCCAATTGCACTAAAATGAATGGGCCACCATCATGTTACATGGGATAGAGCACTGCCTGCCATCCGATGCCATGTATCAATGCACCTGAGCTATTGGATGGCGGAAAAATGAAGGCCACCCACTATGATCTGCATGAAGTCAAACCCAAGGTATCTGCTACTCTTCTTTTTTCAAAAAGAAACTTTTATTTCTTTAAAATGCCGCATATGTCCTGTGAAGATTCTTTAAACAATTTTTTTTATTTGTTATAATGCTGCATACATCCTTTTTTATTTTAAATCTATTTTGAGTCAATTTGCTTCTAATTTTCTTTCTTTTAATCTACAAATCAGGTTCTTTATATTGGTGACCATCTTTCCTGCAAAAGATAAGAAAAGGCATTAATTCTTCAAAAATAAAGATATATTGATTTATAAATTAATGCTTTTATTGGTATATTTATGATACTTATCAAGATGGAGCCCTCCTTAGAGAATGGGGAATTGCCCACTAACCTATAAATCATGATTGTTAGTCATAGCACCAGTTGCAGATTTCATCCATGTTCCAAAAGTCACTAGGATGTTCCAGTGAATCGACCTTATTGTGGAGATGGTCAATGGCTTGAGGTTAGTATGGCATTGGAGTACCACCTCTATTTGAATCCAAGATTGATTGACTACATCAGCTCATGATCCTCTGGTCTGCATTGTCCAACATCTGGATTGATTTTTGGTGGGCTAGAGTTGACATTCATTTGATTGGAATCTATTTGGTGATGAGGTTGGCTAGAGTCTGGAGTCGTTGACTTGCACTGTTTTCCCTTCGGGAGGAGCTATAATATAGTCCAGGTCACCTTGGTTCCAAGCCAAGATACTCCAATTAGTAAAAATAGTTCATCCAAATGAATCACACCCCAACAATTGCCCTTCACTCCTGAGTTTGAAATGGCTTGCTGACTTTGGACAATGGGAGTTATAGGGAGCCATTTTTGGTCATCAAGCAAATCCAAGATCAACTTTGGGTTGATGCCAGGATTTATGCCACTATTACTATTTAGAATGTTCCAGGTTTTGGTTCCCATAGTGTTGCTTTAGTGAGGTGCCATAATTATGGAAGCATGAGAATTGAGGTAACGCATAGGATCGTTTAAAACGTTCGATTCTGAGGATTCCTGGATACTGACACATCATATCTAAGGATGACATGTGGTAAAGTGCATGTTTTCCATAATCACTACGGACTACTACAGTAATCAAAGGCCAACATGCATCAACATTTCAAGGAGTGTGTCAAACCATTGGGTTGATCAAGGCAGCTGGTGCCGCTATAAATAATAGCTCCTTCCCTTTTTCATTTTTCACGTTCGACTATTCCTTCGCACGTCATTCTATTTCTACGGCTGCTGGGAGGGTTCCTTGTCATCATCTGCTACTTTTAAAGCTTTTGATGATTGCTTTTGGGGCCACCATCGATCATTCGATGGGCTTCTCTCATATGTTCCTCTTATTTTGCACCTTCTTGGTCCTTCCTTATAGTTGTTAGGATTCCTTTTTTTGGGTCTTATGCTTGGTACATTTTTCTGCCTTAGTTCTTTATTTTTTCATATATTTTTTTCCCATTTTTATGTTTTTATACACAAATGGAATTCGATAATTGTGAGACCCAAGGTGAAAACCATCGGTCGAGTTGAGGATCTCAATCGATCCCTCCTCGGGTTGGGTATCGGGTGGAACCCTAGGCTGCTACTACCTCGGACCCTCTAGCCCAATCTGAATCCTTTAGTTTGGATGCTTCCAAGCATAGGCCAGATGTGGAGAGGTCCACCCTTACCGAGTTTGACCTGAAAAGGATCCAAGCTTAGTATTGGTTCTTTGATTGATTCTGATTGGAGTTGCCTGGTCGGGATGGATAGGTGATTGATGCTCCTGAGGGGCACCCCAAATTTATAAGGAGTTCCTTTGAGCTGGACTCTAGGTTCCCCTTTACCCTTTTATTTCTAATTTTATTGATTTTTATTGACTTATCCCTACTAGATCAATTAGAATGGTATTCAAATGATCGTAGGTTTTATTGTTCTTTGTATTTTTATTGAGACCGAGCCAAGGTGCTTGTTGTTTCGAGCACTTTTTTATCTTGAAGAGGCATCTCCGAAGTAAGGACTGGTGGTATTTCACTCATCATTGGGACTACCAATTCGTCAAGGGATTGCCTTCTTCTATCTATGGTTGAAAAAGTTATTTCTTTTTTATTTCTTCTAACCTCTTAGAACAAGCAAGCCAAGCTGCTCCTCGAGGACAAGGAGCATCTCCACAAATTATGATATATGAAAATTCCTCCATTGAAGAAGTTCCTATCCGAGCAGGCTCTGTATGATACCGGTGTCAGCTTGATCAATCCTTGAGGTACAACCGACCTTATTGACTTGAGTCTTTTGTTTTTCTTTTATTCTTACATTTGGTAGTGTATACCAACTCTTTATTTAATGTTGTAATGATGAGTTTGACCTTGAAGTTGTTGTGGTCCACCTTGAAGAAGAGGTTAGACTCTTCAAGTGGTGAGGCATCATCTTCGAAGAAGAAGTAGCAAGTGGCTGCCCCTCCACTTGAACTGATGCTAACCCCGTGGACCTCCAGTAATGAACCGCTAGAGATTGACGACAAGCCGAAGGTCATTGCCGTAGTGCAGCTGAGGTTGATTCCACTGGCCTCCTCGAAGATGGGTTGGGCTTGGAGTTTGGCAACATGCGGTGGCCCTTCTCCTCTATTAGTGTCTGTTTCTGCACTATGGGCCATGCAATCTCTATTCACCGCAAGCTTTTCACAGTGAGGGCCAAGGTTGGGTCCTCCTCATTTGAGATTGAGGAGAAGCTCCTCACTCTAATTAAGATAGTCCAGATATCTAACTCTAGAATTCTGGATGCTCAGCTTGTTCAACAACTGATGCAAATGATCCTATTGTTGGTGGACTGGTCAATGAGTAAGACTTGCCATGTGGAGGAGGTTGTGAGCTCAGACTCCTTACGATGGTCTTTCTCAACTTGCATAACTTGACATTTTATCTTTTTCCTTTTTGCAACTTCTCCATGATTTTACCATGCTCAGCAAAGGGATCTCAAACTTTTATGACCTGAGGCAACAATTGGAGAATGATAGGGGTGTAAATGGGTCGGGTTGGATCAGGTTATGAGTCACCCCAGTCCGACCTAGTTTCTTGATTGGGTCCAAATGTTGGACCCAGATCCAATCAAATTAAAAATCGGGTTGGGTCCATAATCAAAAAGTTTGCCTCATTGGATCATTTGGATCGGGTCGGATCCATGTATAATCCGATCCTAATCTAAAAATTTTAGATCCGATTCAAACTCAAATTTTGATCAGACCTAATTCATATGATAAACTAACATATACAAAGTTTATGGTAAAAGAAAATAAATATTATTTTATCTTAACTCTTAATTTATAATAATTTCTTAAAATCTTATAGTCAAATTGAGTAAAATTTTTAAAAAATAATAATGCTACAAGAGCATTTAAAATTTTAATCTCACTATATTTACTTTATAGTTTATATATTAGATTTAATACTGAATTTAGGTCAGATCCAAATTTAGTAAATCCATACCCGACCTAGAATATTGAATGGATCTAATTTTAGAACCTGGGCCAGCTCCACGAGTCTTTTAAAATGGATTGGATCAGGTCTAAGCGGATCGAGCTAGATTTGGTCATGGACCAACCTGACCTATTTGCAGCCTTAAAGAATGAGGCCAGCGCCATTGAGGCTTGACCCTGGGCCACCAAGGAGAAGGCTTCTTGGGCTTTGTCAGAGCTTTAGGAGGCTTGCAATGAGATGGGGATTATCAAGGGGAAGGTCATCTATGAGAAGGCAGCAGCCGACATCCAGCGGGAGAAAGTTACCAGGTTGGAGAAGGAGCTGGTGGCGGTCGTAGCAACTTGGAGGGCAGCTGAGGCAAAGCTCATAGTGAGCAAGAAGAAGGTAGCTAAGGTGAAATCATTGGCTATCATTGAGGCCAAGCTCTAGGCGGAGGAGTATAGGGCCTTGGAGGCGTTCAAGGTGGAGATCACAGAGGCTTTGCATCGGCCTTCGCCATAGGCTTCAACCTCTATATGGCAAAGATGACCTAGCTCTTCTCTACGGTCGGTATAGGTTGTCTGAACTCCAAGGAGAGCATAGATGAGGCTGAGGAAGATGGTGCAAATGTTGGCGCCACTCGCTTAATAGTACCCAGGAAGGATGAGGTAGAGGATGATGCGGTAGATATTACTCCTACCTCGATAGTACTGTTGAAGATGAATCTAGAAGATGAGGCCAAGGTCAGTGGAGCAAATCTTGGTTTAACTCCAAACACCACACCAGCCGCTAAGCTTGTCACTACAACCGATGTTCCTACAAATCATCAGCTATGAACCCCAATGCGAAGCTACCTAGTAGCACCAGATGGTGCTGACCACCCCCACACATATAGAAATCATAATTCATTGGATGGAAAAACTTTAGATCAGGGTAGGACCCAACAATTGAAGATCCCTCTAAGATGGTCCTCGAGTCCGAAGTCAAGGTTGAAGCTCCTCAATTTTGTATCATTTTTTTTGCTTTTTGTACCTTAGACTTGTTGCCTAAGTGGGTGTAACATGAACCTTCTTACTTAATGCAAAAGTTTCTTTTTCTATGCTTTGTTGTTGCTTTGCTTTTTTGTTGCTTGAAATGCCTAAGTCTTTGAGATCGTAGCTAGATTTTCAGCATGTAGCTGGGATGATCTTTGATCCGAAAAGGAATCAAAGTCTGGCTTAGTCTTTTAAGGCTGGTCATTGAGGTGATCTTGTGTTTGGGATGAAGGTGAAATCTGAAGTAGCCCACAAGGGTAGATTGACGTAGAGGTTAAGGTAGACTTAGCTTTATGGAGCTTGTTGTCGAGGCATGCCTCTGTCGAGTTTTCTCAAGATTAATCTCCTAGCCGGAGCAAGGGCCTTTGCATAACCATGCATTACTTTCAAGCATTACTTGGATCTGAGATCAGATTTGAGGTGGTTGTCAATTCCTAGTTTTGAGTTTGGATATCCTAACTTGGGTTGGGTTGTCTCCTCATGTCAGTGTTTATTGAACATGTGTTTGGAGGTCCTAGTTAGAGCCAGGATAACTCCAAGAGTTCGGTTTGTCAACCTAGTCATAGAGGCTCAAGCCGAAGCCCTAGTGTCTTCGGTGCTGGTTATCAATCGAGCACATTTTGGGAGGTCCTACTAGGAGACAGGATATCTTTGAGAGGTCGGTCTGCTGACCTAGTCAAGATGCTCCAAGCTGGGACTCGGGTGTCTCCTTACAGTAGACATATTTCTAGTCTCTTTTAGATGTCCCAAATTGGATTGATCCAACTATAGATGCTCAAAAAAAAGAACTAAAAGAAAATCGTAAAGAACAATATATATATTATTGATTTTGTAGAATACAAGCTTGGAAGCTTGTTGATAATACATCCTTAGATTCTCGGTATTCCAAGTTTAGCGAATAGCCTTGCTGTCAAGCTCATCTAGCCTGTAGGCTTCTAGTTGGATAGCCTCTAGAATCCAATGTGGACCTATCTAATTTGGGGATAGCTTGTCCTATTCAGTAGGCTTCGACACTTTAATTTGATGGAGCATGAGGTTACCTGGTCAAAAGACTTTCAGTTTTACTCTAGCATTATCATACCGAGCTACATGTTGTTGATACAAAGCCATTCTGATCTAAGCTTGTTTTCTTATTTCTTCTAGCAAATCAAGGTTCACTCGTAGTTGATCAAAATTGGCTTGCTCATTGTAGTTTTCTACTTAAATTAATGGAAGGCCGATTTTGATCGAGATGATTGCTTCAATGCCGAAGGCAAGACTGAAGGGCGTCTCTCTGTCAGTACCCAAGATGTAGTTTGGTAGGCCTAGAGGCTGCTGTAGAGCTCCTTCATCTTGAGTTCTTTGGCTTGGCTTAGTCTTATCTTTAAAACTTGCGAAATAGTTTAGTTGGTTACCTTAGCTTTTTTATTGGATTGCACATGTTTGATCGAGGTGAGCCTATAGTCAATATGGAACTCCAAGCAGAACTTTTTGAGCTTTGGATTATCAAATTATCATCCATTATCAATGATGATGTATCGAGAAAGTCCGAATTGACACATGATTGACTTCCAAATAAAGTTCTAGACTTTACTCTCAATGATCTGCATAAAGGGCTTAGCTTTGACCTACTTCGTAAAATAGTCGATGGCAATGATGCGGAATTATTTTTGATTGGTTGCCTATGGGAAGGGACTAAGAATGTCGATTTTTCATTGGGCAAATGGTCAGGATGCAGAGATTGACGTGAGCTCGACTGAAGATCGATATTAAATTTTAGCATATCTTTGATATTGGTTACACTTCTTGATGAGTCATCTTGTTATAGTGTCAGCCAATGTATTCTTGTTGAAGCATTTTGTAGACAAATGATTTATCTCGTAGGTGATTTCTATAGATTTCTTCATATACTTTCTAAATAGCATAGTCGGCTTTAGAGTGCTAGAGGCATTTAAGTAGGAAAAGTGAGCTATAAGATGGCTAGGGTATGTCTAATTGCTTGGAAAAGATTCCCAAAAACTAAAATTTCTAAAGCAATTCAATCTGTTAACTGTTTGGATAATATAAAAACTTGAAAAATATTCAAGTAAGCTTTTTTATTTTAGTTTTTTCTTTAAAAAATCTTTTACTTTTCTTTTTTTTGATACAAGATCATACCATTCTAGTATGAATGCAATTCAATAAGTCAAAATACAAGCTATCCAATAAGACCTGCGGGCAAGTATCATTTTGACGTCAAGTTCAATATATACTCATCAACAAAGGATGTAACCTAATCCTCACCATGCTTTTCATTTTTCAAGAGATATATCAAACAAACATTACGATAGAATGATGGAAAGATTTCTCTTTTTCTCTCCATCCTTTATAATTTTTCTAACAATAAAGCTTTTTTTTTTTTGGTAACGTTGAAACAGTAGCATATGGCATGTTCATCGTAAAAGCTTCCAGAACTAGCTAGCATTTCAATAAATATATAATGGTAACTTTTGTGAAAACAAATAGCTAGTGGCAACTTGGCACGATGCTTCTCGCTCTTTGAATGAAATATTGATGGGACTGCCCACAATTCCCGTGTCTACGAGGAAGAGAAAATAAAAAACGAGAACAGCAAAAATCAAAAAAAGCACATGCCTTGTGGGCGCAAGATATTAATTGTCGATCCCTACAGATCCCAATGGTCCCAAGCCACATGATCGAGCGTTGTTCGTACCATCATGTGTAATTCTTACGATTGTTGGGACATACGAGCCCTTTGGTCCCATGACAAGCTATCGACCGTTAGAAACTCGCTATCCTACCCAACCTGCCTAAGAGCCTTGCCGCCATGCGGCCGGCTCGAAAGATCGTCCGACTCCGATAAGTTTCACTCGGTGGGTCAGGGAAGTTAAAGGAAAGCCTACCGGCTACCTCATAATGTGCCATTAAAACTCCTACCCATGAATAAAAAAGATATTAGCTAAGGATAAGATAATCGAATGGTGACTGGAATCCAATCCAGGGAGACCCCCTCAGTGTCTTTTCAATTACTTTGTCAACCAACGTATATTCTTTTAAGGCTTCACCTCGTTGGTTGATATATATATATATATATATATATATATATATATATATATTAGATTCCAATTGATTGAATCTTAGTTCATGTCCGATCAAATTTTTGATCGTTGAATCAGCATACATCTACATAAAAAGATGCGTCTGAAAAAAAACAATACACACGCTCTACGATTGAAAAAAAAAATTTTAATTTTAGATATCATCAGGATGTTTGAAAAAAATAAAAAAAAATAAAAAATACATATAGATTGAATGATCGAAAATTTAATTGAATGTAAGCTGTACTCCGATCGACTGAAGTCCAATCTACTTAATGAGTTAACTAGCTGGCAAGATTATAATTGGCATCAAACACTATGGAATATATTTAGAAAATAATTTCGAACGAATTTGCTAAGCCTACATGCATGAGAGCCAACCAACCAAACACAACTATTTAATCCTAATGAGGGTTAAGTTGGAACAAGAATTGTGTAAGTATGGGGATTTGTCAAGTTGATTGCATGATTGACTTCATTATTATATTAAAAAAATATGTTGATGCTTCAACTTTCCTAAAAATATATTGGAAAAATATTGGTGCTTGAATCCTTAACCACAAAGAGTTTATAAATGTTTATTTAATTCTACCAAGCAAGCAAAACCATTTATTCTTAACGTGGGTTAAGTTGGAACCAGAATGGTGTGATTATAGGGATTTGTCAAGCTGATTGTCGTGATTAACTTTGTTATTCTATTATAAAATATGTTAATGCTTCAACTTTTTTAAAAATATATGAGAAAAATATTGATGCTTCAATCTTTAATTGGTAATCATGACTATCACTAATATTGCTTCTTCGAAACATAACTCGCTTGACCGGTATGCAAGACTCACGGCGTATTAGGGATGAAATATGATATTAATTATTGTAATGATGTAAAACAAATCATAAGTTCTGTCATCATTATAACATTTTGTTTGTGTCCTGTATCCATCATCATGCCCAAGAGATCTGGGTAGGGTCATTACCTTAGATATTTGCTGCTTTTTATTTTCATAAGTGAAAATGACGGGTTATGGAGTAGAGAAAGCCAGGGACGGGTGAAGCCATTTAGGCATCTAAACATCCATAATCAAATAACTATAATTAGTAGCTTGAAAATTATGGTTCTTCTAATACATTGAATGACAAGTATTAATGACGTTGGAAGATGTTAAACTTGGCTCTGAAATAAAAGAGACGAAGTAGATATCGATGGAACTGATTGTGGTGAGGTGGAAATGCCACCAAGATGCGAACAACTTAACATGTCAAAGCTTAAAGTGCCGCAACATCAAGCATATACCTAATTAATCTCCAACAAAAATAGATGATTATTGGAAGAGGTACAACCGGTCTCCTTTCAAGGCCAAATTATCATCTTAATCGGCTACTCCAAAAATGGAGCTCTTGCACGCTCACTCATAAATTCTAAAAATCCACTAAAAGAAAGAAGAGATAGAATAGAGCAAAGAATACTAGAAGAATAATTTTTAATTAAAATAAAATTTTACTACTCAATAAACTTAAGGATAACTATAATAGAAATTTCTATGGATTATTTATAAGTAGTACAAGAGGAAATCATTCATTATCCTTTCCAATATGGGATTTTTAATTTTATTATAACTCGAATAATTCTAACTCTTAACTTTTCTAATAGCATCCATTACAAGAAATAAGATAATTAGTTACGTAAAAAAAGCATAGCAAAATATTCAAGAAACATTCCAAAAAATAATTACCGATGTAAAAAGTATCAGCAGAGGGCATTTGATTCTATTTGCCGGCGCTTAAAATTTTATGTTGGCAAATAAAATATTTTGCCAACGTCTTTTGTAAGTATCATTGGTTTAATTTTTCTATGCTTATAAAAGAACATTAGCAAAAAAATTTTCTAGCGATGCAAAGCTAATATCAGAAATAATTAATTTACTTATGCTTAAAAAGCATCGGCAAATAATATTTAGTGATGTAAATATTGCATCAAAAAAAATATCGGTTTACCTAAGCTTAATAAGCAACGCAAAAACTTTCTATTTTATGATGCTAAATTTATGTTGGAAAAAATTATTAGCGATGCTATTTAAGCATTGAAAAATATTAGTACCTTCACCAAACAGGCACGATGTGTGCCGGGGCCAAAGAGCTTTGCTTACGCTTATTTGCATCACTAGTTTCGATGATGCAAGATAAGCATAGATAAATATATTTACCGATGTTAATTAGCATCGGTAAATATTTTATAGCATCGCTAATGATGGCACGCCCATCATCCTGGCATGCTTTTTGGCAACGCTACTTAATATTTAACAATGCTAATTAGCATTACTAAATATATTTATCTATGCTTATCTTACATCGCTAATTATCCTTTTATAAAAAAAAAATTGATTGCTTTTATGCTAATTATTTATAATTTTTCAATAAACCTATAGATAAATAAATATATATAATATATACAATATATACACTATATTTTTATTCACACATATATCAAAGTCAAATTTATTTCACTTTAACAATAATGCTATATATATATATAATATACAATATATACACTATCTTTTTTATTCATATATATGCCAAGGTCAAATTTTTTCCATTTTAACAATAATACAATATATATAGAGAGAGAGAGAGGTAGACTGGGCTCTAGTCGATCGAAGCCCAGTCCCTATCCGGTCGGATCTCCAACTATTGGATCAGCATGCATCTCCATGCCAAAAAAAAGATGCCTAAAAAGATACGCCTTCAGGCTGAAAATAAAAGTAAGCACTGGCGCTTGCGTTTGAGGAAAAAAAAGGCACATACGGGAGCCTTGAAGGCGCCTTTAAGGAAAAAAATCAGAGAAAAATGTTTGTTCAGAAAAAAAAAGTTTAAATTTGAAAAAAATTGAAATAAAAATTAGAAAAGAGTCTGAAAAAAATTTTTAAAAAAAATCTAAACTTGAAAAAAAAAAAGGAAAGAAGGCGCCTTCTTTCCTCTTTTTCTTTATTTTCTTTAGTTGTTTTTTCAAGGGCTATTTTGTTCTATTTTTTTAGGTGCCTTCAGGTGCCTTTTTCTCTATAGCTTTTTTCAGAACTTTTTTTAATTTTTTTGATTTTTTTAGATATTTTTTTAGGTTCAGCTTTTTTCTAAAATTTTTTTCAGGTTTAGCTTCTTTTTTTTTGAAATTTTTTTTAGGCAGATCTATATTTTTCTTTTTTTTAGACATAGGCGTGCACCTATTTTTTTAGCCAGCATGTCTTTTCAAGCACGCGTTCAAAGATACATGTTAATCGAATGGTCAAAGATCCAATCGGATATAGACTGGGCTTCGATCAATCGGAGCCCAGTCTATCTCTCTCTATATATATATACACATTGTGTTCATTTTTACAACCATACATATAGTAAAACAAGTATATATATACAACCGTATAAAATATCTTATAAAAATATATACATCCATATAAAATAATTTGCCACATATCAAGCCGTATCACTGACCTACAATAGATTAAAAAATTAAGTTAGCAAATTAATTATTTACTAAATAATGAAAACATATATATAGATTAAAAATAATATAAAATAATATCAGTCACAAGAGGACATCCATCATCATCGATGGAGTCATCATCACAGGCATCAGTAGAAACATTGATAGTTGGTGGGGAAGGCATGCGGCGATATAACTTATCGAGCTTCATCCCAAATACTGCAATCTGGGACCTAAGCTCAACATTGTCAATGTATCTCCTTCTCATGTCTCTTCTCTGCTCATGCAGTTGAGCATCCATCTCATGCAGACGAGCATCACAAGAAATATGTGGTGCACTAAAGAAGCTGGGGGCCATAATCACATATCCCAATTCTATAATATAACTATGTCTTCAACCAAGCTCCTTATCATAGTTATCGTTATCTATGGATGGGGTGGAGCCCTCAACGATGGGCTAGGATCATATATGCATCATCCGCTCCTAATTAAAAAAAATAAATATAATCAAAAGTCTAAACTTTATAATGAAATTAAGAAATAGAACTTAATCAATTAATACTTATACACCTCTCCCTAGTCCTAGGAAACCATTCCTCCATCGTCCGGCAATGGATCTTCTGGTAGACGTCAATCTATCTGGGCGACTATCATGTCTCGATGTTCCTTTAAAACTTATGAAAGTACATAGACATACACATATTCTAAAAAATCATTAGAGATGTATGTATGTATACTTACTAGCTCATACTGATGCTATATAAATGACTTCGATCCACCATAATATATCACCGTGAGCCTCGACTAGTTCTTTATATTCTTTTTACAAAAGGCCTAATAAGTAGATGCATTCAAGATATTAGTAAACATATTATAATACTCCATCAATTCAATAATTTATATTTTTATTATATATAATAGTTATACTCGGCATGTAGGATCCTCATACTTGGTGTAGAGGAGATCCTACACTACAAGAAAATCGAGTTCTAGTGAGGGTCGTCGGCCCTCACTAAAAGAAAGAAAAATCGTTACTAAAGTTTTTTATGAGGAAAAAGTTGGTCCTCACTTGTCATCACTATAAGTCACCTCACAAAAAATTTTAGTGACGGCTTTTATGTATCTCGTCATTATTTGTGTCCATTAGTGACCAGATTCATGGCATCCATTTTGCAATTATTAATGATGGCCAAATATGACCCTCGTTGTTATTATTTAGTTATTGTGAGAGTCGACTATTATTTTAGTGAGAAGAAATTAAGTTCTCACATAAGTTTTTATGATGACCGCGTTGGTCATTAAAAACATGTTTTTGTGAGGGTGTATATTTATTTTAGTCACTGTAGGTATAATAGTCTGACCAGTCAATTTATCAATTATGACCTTTTTATAACCTCTGAAGGCCATCACTAATGAGTTACCCTTTTGTGACGGTCTTTTGTTTATCAATTGTGACCTCTTTATAACATCTAAAGGCAGTCACTAATAAGTTTTCTTTTTATGATGGCCTTTCATTCTTCAAGCATGATAGAAATAGTAGATGTTTAACTATCACTGTTGCCTTTTTGTGAGGGCTATTTTAGTGATCTTATTATGGATGAATAGCTCTCATCGAAAGTTTTTTTTTAAACAACAATAAAATAAAGTAGAAGAAATACATAATTTAAACCAAGCAACAAGATTTTCATTAACACTAGAAAACTAAGATTTCAAATCATTTGATAACATAATATACTGATAAACATCCAGAATGCTATATAAGCAGTCATGTAACCCAATATCATATACATGCAATTAGTTTCACAGCTTGTGTATCCAATATTTTTTTAGAGTCATGAATTTCTTTATGCCATCATGGATCTTGTTCAAGCTTCAATCTGATCACTTGGTGTTCTTTCATTACTTGTAGACCTTCCTGTTGCACTTTTGCCACTCTACAATCATATTTAATAAGAAGAAGATTCATTAATCTTGCTGGTGCAGCTTGGTAACTAAACTAACATAAACCAAAAAAAAAAAAACTTGATTAATTGGTGTGGCATATCAATTTCTTAAATGAAGGAGAAGTTACCATGTTGAATTTTTTCTAAATCCTTCCATAAATTGCATCTACATTTGCCTATCCTATTCCCGCTCCCTCCTATCATCATCAAGCTGCTGTTTCAAATGCTTAATTACTTCTTGCATTTTAACATTTTGCTTGCTAGTTTGCTCTAGTTGAGAGACCAGTTGTGATTTAGTTGGAGGTTTTTCAAAAATAGTAGTTGGAGTAGGACCAAAACCATACAATCGTACACGTCCATGCCTCTCGTTGCCTACAACTTGAGTGAAAATGATGTCTTCATCCACAGGCATGTTAGGGTTTTCCTCAGAAGCTTAACTTGACAAATTTTGAACTTATTCCTATATCGAATATAATTGAATCATCAATTTAATTCAAACAGAGTCAAAAACAAATGAAGGATACAATAATAAAAACACATGCATGGGCAGAATCAACAAAATCCACTGAAACAGCATAAAAAATATGAGATATTGCATGAGGAATGACAAACATATGGTGTAAATTGACATAAAAATAACAAACAAACATCAAAATCAACAAATTAAAAGACATAAACTACTGAAGTAAATTGCATATAATTGTATAGCCTCATAAAGCTTAAAATTAGTCATTTTTATCAAGAAGGGAAAACAAAAGAGGAAGGTTGATCAATTCTTAGGAAAAGAAATTAAGTATATTCATTGATCTTTAAAAAAAAAATGAAACTTGTATATATAACGAATCACATATCAAAATTATCAAAGGAAGGAAATATCTTGTAAGCTCACGCTCCATTTTTTATCAGGCTTTACCATCACATTTTTTGCAGTTTCATTTGATGCACTTTTGTCTTTCTATTTATATGTGGCAAGAAACATTTTAAATCTGGTAGGCTCATGCTCTAATTTTTCTTTCTATATAAATATCAAGAAATAGTTAGTTAATATTATGCATGTCAGAAAGTAATTGAAAATCTAACTTATGAAGGGATAAAGGCACTTTACCTCTTCAGCTCAAACTCGAGCATCACTCTTTGTACCTGTTGTCTCGGTCATTATTTGCTTAGAATGATTATCCTTATTCCTCCTACAAACTTCCTATATAATAACGTTAACAAGTTTTGTAAATGATATAAACACAGGAGGTTGTAGGATCTAGAGCTGGTAGGATGTTTATAATATGATAATCAAGAACCAGTAAATTAAGACTATAAAGTCAGCTTATCACCTGGAATTGAGTGGATCCAGTTTGTTGGAGATACAAAGTCCAATCCTCAGGTGTACTGTTTGAAGGGCGATTTGCAATATGCTCGTCATTATTGTCGTATTTGTCATAGTGTTTAGCTTTCAACTTGCTCTTCTTATTTGAGTACTTAGTTCCTAATTTTTGAAGAATCTATTTCTTCCTACCTTCAGTTTGTGCAAAATCAAATTTTTTCTAACAAAAAGAGATATGATGAGCAAGATATTTAGAGAGTGGTTGCAAATAAAGTCATATATCAAACATGATATACTACTTGTCAAGAATTAACCAAACTAAACATATAAAGAAAAAAAATATAGCAAGAAAATTTGATGTCGTACCCATGCTTTGAGGTACAACCTATCCTTCTTTTCTTGAAAGACATGGTTCCAGCTTTCATATGTAATTGGAGCATCTTCATTGCTTCTCATAAGAACACCAAGATAGGTGCTAAAAAGGTTGGAGTTTAGACCTATAGCCTGGTTCTCATTATTGAAATCCAATGGTAACTTTTGTCCCGATAACAAAGTACTAAGTTTTAAAGCCCTTGATTGTCCCCGAGTCCTCTTTCTTCCACTAGATGGACCTGATGACAAAAACTCATAAATTTAATTAGTCAATATAATATGCCTTTGCATTATTGTTAAACATACTTTTTACAAATACTAAAACTAGGTTAAAAAAAGAATAATGCTGGAACTTTATGAAGAAATAAGGTTCAAATTTTACTAGCATTGTTTTCTTCTGAGGGTTGAGATTGTTGTGATATCTGAACTTGTTGAGACATTATTTATTTGAAATATTTGTTGATATGATAAAATTGACCATAACAAATAAACAATATAAAAAAATAAAATTGAAAGTAGTAAACATAAAATCAGGATAATGCTTTCAATCTCAAATAGTATAATTTGGAAGAATTAAAGACTATCATGAAGCAAAAATATATTCTCAATCTGAGACAATAAAATCATCAAAAGGATCATTTCTCCTTTTCTTTTGCCTCACATAACTGCTGCCTTTAGTCTTCTTACTCCTTTTTTTTTTTGATTTATTGGAGGGGATGCTATTAATTCAATTTCTATACTTAGAATGTCATTTCTCACGATATCCGCTATAACATCTTCAACCGAGACTGAATTTTGATCAACATATATCTCATTCTGTTGATAAGCCTCAACCTTTGTTGCTTCATCTGTCTTAGCAGGCACATCATAAAAGTCGTGGGATTGAGATTTGAGAACAATAAGCCAATTAGGGTCTTTCATGTCTTTGACATAAAATACTTGATCAACTTGGAAGGCTAGTATAAAAGGATCATTGGTACGCAAAGACCGAATAGAGTTCATAGATATAATTTCATATTCATCAACTTTCATTCTCCTACTAGTGTACACATCTCTCCAATCGCATTTGAACAAAGTTACACGCTTTCCTCTACAATACTTTAATTCTAGAACTTCAGTTAGCACCCCAAAATAGTCCATATTACCAATTATAGGATTACTATCTCTTGCACTAGCATATCTGCTTGCTTCGCCCTTTACCACCACTCCACTATTCTAGAATTTATTATCTTTCTCTCTATCATGTGTCTAAAACTTGTATCCATTAATAATATATTGCGTATATGAGTTCAGCTCTATTTTAGGTCCCATAGACAGAGACATCAACTCTGAATTGAATTCAGTGCTAGCTGAATGCTCAACCTATAGTAAAAATTATGTACAAAAAATGAAAAAAATAATAAAATTTAGTATGCTAGAAATGAACTAAATATATTTAAATCTAAGTGGTGATAAAAAGGTAGGTTGCAAGGTTATCTTACTAGCTCACTGAACCACTTAGGAAACTGATTAATGTGCAATATCTCTTTCTCTTTGGCAGTCATATTCTGATATATAGCATCAACAATGTTTTTATGCTCCCTACATTTTTATATGGTCATGTATATATGTAGGGTCAAAACTAAATTTATAATAAATGACATTAAATCTATGGAACTAAAAATTATAGTTACAAGATGGAAACTTAAAAAGGTACATAAGTGAAACCATCTTACTCAGTATAAGGCTTAACTTTCTCATAATTTTGCAAAACATAAAGACGAGCAAGTTGTTGTTCCTCCACGGACAATTGGCGATAGGTAACTCCATGTAAGAAATGTCCAACATTCTTAAAAACAAAAAGAGAACCTTCTATTGTAGCATCACCACTTTCATAATTCCTTTCCACCCTATTGAACCTTGTCTCTATTCCCTTTAAATAACGTGAGCAAAAGGTTAAACACTCCATAGCCAGGTAACCTTCTGCTATTGACCCCTTCGGCCTACTCTTATTGCGCACGTAAGTACCTAAAAAACACATATTCAAATATACCAAAATTAGTGAAATCTAACCAATTAAAGGGATAGGATTTAGATATTATTAACAGTAAGATCAACTATCTTTCAATAGGATACATCCAACGATAGTGGATCCGCCCAGCTAGAAGTGCCTTCCTTGCTAAGTGGACTGGTAGATGCACCATCACATCAAAAAAGGCTGGTGGAATATATTGCAAGTTTGCAAGATGTTCCAAATGCTTTAAATTATCTTTTAGGTCCTCATCGCCTCAATGTCTTTGACAATAACTATCTAAAGAGTTGCTCAATTCACTCAAGGCATCACACACATTCTTACGCAGCAAACTTTTAATTGCAGAGAGGAATACATGCTCATTAAGAATATGATATCATGTGATTTTGTGTTGCAATTTTTGTTTCTTTCAAGTTAACAACGACCTTAGAAAATATATTGAAACTAGATTATCCGAGAACTTCACTCTTTAAGAATTACATAATTTTTCTTTTCTCATACAATTGATAATATCTGATACATAATAGTGGCTTTCACTTTTCTCATTGACCCTACTTAATGCAAAAGTTTTTTATGTTCATCTTTCCAAGTCCAAGTGCACTATCGGTATCTTTTGATTTTCCTTCAATATTTAACAAGTTCAATCCTCAAGTTCATATATCAATTTTTTTCAATTGCATGACATGCCAGTTTGTCTAAAAGTAAACAATCTTTCCAATATGACAGCAATTAAAGAAATACTCTTCTTTTTTTCACATTTGAATAATCATCAACATCTCTTTTCATTCTCTCGCTTGCTTCCACTATATCTCTCTTCTCATCACTCTACATGTTGCAAAGATCGCATCCCCCTAAAAATTGTTGAGGTTTTTTCATCACAGCAAACTGGTTAACCATAAAGTGTGACTTCATTTTTCTATCACTCGCCAAGAGATGTCACTAGGAGGAAACGATGATGAACCCAATAGCAAGTTCATGACACGTGGACAAGTCAAAAGAAACAGTTATTCCTTTATTCAAAGGCAAAGCACAGCGTCTTTTTTGACATCAGAAGAAGTCTTATCTCTCTCT
>QRFJ01001205.1:0-50942 GCA_006176705.1 Cocos nucifera
ACTAAAGCTGTTGCGGTGAAGGAGTTCAACGACTTTAAGTCAAAGATGGATATTAGATACTGCACTGATTGGCTTTAGTCCAAGTAGGAGATTGTTAGGAATGGTGTCCCAAAGCCAATCGTCAGTCTATTGACGATTGTGCTGATTCTTATATTTATTATGAATTATAAATAAATAAAAATTATTTTGATATTTTTTTATCATAAATTCTTTCATCTTCTAATATACTCCTGTGTTATGGTAAAGTTCTTAGAACTATTTAGAATCGATAAAGGAGGATTTATCGTTTAGTCCTTAAATCTATTTGCGATCAAATGATACATTGTTATCAAGGATGATAATATTTATCGAGTGTAGGTCATTGTGTGCCATATGAATTGGTTATCCTCTAAACCAAGAAGTATGAAAATATTGGTATGGCATGCAGGTGAGATATAGGGATACATCTGCACTGAACGTGACTAACTTCGGAGCTTTTCTGCTGTCAAGATTTGCTCTGATGGAATATAGATATAAGTATCCCTCCGACCTGAGATGAACATGATGACTTTCAAACAACTCACTGTGCTTTGGTACTGGACTACCTGAATTTTTAATTCAGTGATGGAAGGTTTTTGGGCACAGTCAAGTACTTAAGAAGTCGGTGTGTGAATCAAGATGAGATTGACTACTCCAGTTTAGGAGCTGTGTTCAATTATGTTTTAATTTAGCAAAATCTTGGTCAGGATAGTCCTAGTAAGGAGTCATAGGATTAATTGCATTGAGACATGATTTGGATGAATATATCAGGGTTGATAGTTTAACTCTGAGTCATCCTATACATAGAGATCAAAGAGATGAATTTTGTGGTAACCATATTCGCATAGGTTCTGAATGTTACGATTACGACTATTCAACCTATATGGACATCGAATATCATTGCTAAATGATCATTTTGATTGATATAGAAAGTGGTTTTTATGCTACCAACCTAGGTTTGAATCTGTGGAGTCACACACATTAGAGGTTCCTATCCAATTTGATAGCTGATGAAGAGTGCGATTGGACTAGGACTCTATGGTCAAGAGTCCCACTGAATTGGGACTCTTCAACTAAGAGTCCTACTAGGCTGGGACTCTGAGTCCTACCTATCTGAGACTTTGTAATAAAGAGTTTTACTGGTCTGAGACTCTGTGATTATGAGTTCTACTTGTTTGGGACATCGGGATCAAGAATTCCATTGGTTTAGGACTCTTCAATCAAGACTTTCATTTTGATGGGACTCTATTGCCCGAACACCCACAAAATTTGGACTCTATATTTATGAAAAATTTAATTAATAATTTAATCATTAATTAATTTAATTTGATTGAGTAATGATTTTTTGATTAACTCCAATTGAATTCAATTCAGTTGGGTTTGACCTGATTAGGTCATGAGATGACCTAATCGTCGAGGAGGTTTGATTCATGATTTGATCAGGGGTTGGGCTTGATAAATTTTTAATTTTATTAGGATTTAATTAATATTGATTAAGCCTAAATTGTTTGGATTTAATTTGATCTAATTAGGCCTAGCTAAATTTGTTTGGGTTGGTTCGATTGGATAAAATTGGTTTGGGCTAGTTTGACTAGTCCTCTTCTTGTGCCACCTCATCTCTCTTGCACCCATTTGAAATTCATGAGAAAGGTTCTCATGAATTTTCACCCACACACAAAGCCTTCTCATGCCCACCTTCTCAATGTCCCAAATGGATAAGGGTGGTGGCTAACATTTCTAATTTGAATGGGATTCAAATTTAAATGGAATACCAACCCATTCTTATCCACGTGCCACCTCAACTTTGTGCGCCCTCTTTTCTACGAGAAAATATTTCTCATGAAACATTTCCATGCACAAAGGAAGCACACACCCAGCATTTTCATGACTCTAATGGATAAAATCAAGTTGGTTTTTATTTGAATTCAAATGGAGTTTGAATTCAAATGATTAACCACTTGGCCTTATCCCTCCATGCTGATTCCCCACTTATTGGTGCACATTTAAATATTAAATTCCTTGGGATGTGCACACTCTCTAGAGTGAGAAATCCATCTATGTGAGCCCTACCCTTGTGTGTGAGAAAAATTTAAAAATTATTTCTAGAGAGAAAAAAAATAGTGAGGCGTAGGGTTTCAAGTGTGTGCATACCCTAGGAATTTTGCCTAGGGTTTGGGAAGATTTTGAGTAAGCTACGAGTGCCGTGAGCATACCAAATTTCCAAAAGAGCATCCTTGACCTCTCTTCTACATCCTTTAGTGATCCAAAGCATCCAAAGAGCCTGTGGATAAAGATCGAAGCCATTCGATCGTCAACGGTCGTCGAAGGATTCTGACATCGAGCTAGCCCTCGAGAGGAGCCGATTGGGACCAGGGCCTCATGTGGATAATTCATGAAGGCTAGACATACTATATGGCTGCATCACAATGAGCAGATATCTCCAATGGTGATCAGATTGCAGTAATCAACTATCCACGCAAGGTATCATGTTCTGAACACGTGGCTGTAGTAGTAAATAGTTACTGCTACCGATATAGTTTTTCCAATTCAAAGCATGTACATCAAATTTAGATCTTAAGTGTAGGATTTCTTGATATGATCAGTAGCTCATAATTAATTAGATTAATTATATTTTTTGCTGCATTTATTGAAGTTTCAAAAAAAATTAAAAATAGGGCTAGAAATCCTACACTGAAAACCTTCATAAATATCTCTAAAGAGTAGACTAAGCTCCATCAAAGAACTCTATATGAAGTTGGAAAAAAGATCACGATAATCTAAAGAGAGTAATCATTACATGAATACATGATAGTCATGGTTCTTTAGTCTATAGAATCTGCAATCTTTGACATTGATGCACCAAGCTAGATTACTTGCATAACCATCTAAAAATTTAAGACTTTTACATCATTCATAAATGTCCTTCAATTGCTCCATAGTTAAGGTATAAGATGCTTTTAGCTTCAAAAATTTTTTGGATGACACCTCAATCAACTCTAATAGAGGATGCTTGCATATGTTCTTCATATCTGCTCGAGTCTTAGAATTATCCTTCGTCTTGCCCTTGACATCCATAACAATGTAGAAAATATTATTGAATACATTCTTCTCAATATACATGATGTCAAGGTTATGATGAATCAAATAAGTGGATCAGTATGGCAATTCCCAGAAGATGCTTTACTTCATCCAATTATGAGTTCTATTGAACCTCTGAGGCTTCTACTTGTCAAATTCAATGCCAAATGAGACTTCATTCAATTGGGATATCCTCTGAAACACTTCCATACCACTAAGTCATGGGAATGCATGATCCTTTTCTATCTTATTTCTCCTAATCCTGTTCCGCTGCTTTCAAAAAAAATGATGCTCGAGAAGGAATTGACGATTACAATCAAACCAGCAGGGCTTACAACCATGCTTAAGCTGAAATGATTTTGTGTTCTCCATATAATAGGGACATGCTAGCTTTCCATGAGTGCTCCATTCTGATAGCATCCTATAAGCAGAAAAATCGCTAATGGTCTACATCAATGCAACCTTCATTATAAAATTTTGCTTCTTTGATGCATCAAAAGTATGAATACCATCGGACCATAATAATTTCAGCTCATCAACAAGAGGCCTTAGATATATATCAATGCTTCTACTAGGATGTCATGGTCCAAGAATGAGTAATGTAAGAAAGATGTTATGTTCTTTCATGTACATCCCAGATGGTAGATTGTATGGAGTAATAAAGATTGGCCAACAAGAATAAGGAGCTATTGCATGACTGAATGGTGTAAAGCCATCAGTTGATAGATCCAACTAGACATCGCATGATTTCTAAGTAAATAAAGGGTGGCAAGAATCAAATTGCTTCCATGCCTCGATATCCGATGGATGATACATCATATCAGGATGCTTGCGTGGTTCTTCTTTGTGCCACCTTATCTGCCCAGCAGTACTTTTGGACAAGTAAAGCCTTTAGAGTCTAGGAGTTAGAGAAAGATATCGAAGAATCTTATATAGTATGTCCTTTTGATTCCTACCTTCTTGTCTTAGCTTAAATCGACTTGCATCGCATACGCTGCATGAGCTCTTCTATTGGTCCTCTTTATAGAAAAGCATACAACCATTACGGCATGCATCTATTTTCTTATATCCCATACCCAATTCTTTCATCATTTTTTTTGAAGCATAGAAGCTCTCAACAAGCTTCTCATCTTTCGGTAGCATTTTCTTTATTATTGATACCATCCTATCATAACAATTGACCATCATATTAAACTCAATCTTCAAGTTCAACAACTTTGACACAGTCGATAGTACAGTGTGTGTTTTACATTCTGACCATAGTGGTTCATCAGCATCTTTCTGTGAGCTCAGGTATGGTGCTCTCAAGCCTTGGAAGAAGATGAAAAGAGAGCAAGGAGTAAATGAAATCAACCATTGAAAAGCTTTGGCGAATGCTTTAGAAGAGCTGGCTTGGATCCTATTAGAAGAGCCAACCTAAATTCTGAGAGAGTTGGCTCGAGCAGAAGTCTAAAAAGTGTATTAGAGTGATACGCTGGAAGAGTTGGCTTGGTTCCTATCAGAGCCAGTCTGAGTGAAAGTCGAGTCAGCTCGAACCCTGAGAGAGCCGGCTCGAGTAGCAGAATAGAAAGTTATGATTTGAGCTCTCGGAGGAGACATCACCATGGAGCTGAATCGATTGCTGACCAAGCTGGCTTGAGCACTGAACATAATAGAACATAGTTTTTGTTCTGGCCTAGGATTTGATTTAATCCTAAAGACTTAGGGCCTTGGTTTGTAAGGTTCTAAGGGGGCTAACCTATGGATTGGATTGGGATTTGTCCAATAGGTTGTGCATGAAAGACATGGGTGTACATGAGCTCGGAAAGTGTATTACATTAGGTTAGTTAGGAGAGATTTTTTAGGTTAGATCTTATTTGACTAGATATATATACTCTGTACTGAGTTTTATAAACTAAGCATAGAATCAATACAAGCATTTTCTCTCTAAAATCTCTATCTTCCTCTCTCATTCTCCCTCTCTTCTCCATGCCTTAGAATTTGCTAGGATTTTAATAGAAAGGCCATCTCTTTTCTAGGATCCTTATTATTATTTTTGCAGTCATCAAGTAGCAAGGATTATTTCCAATAGATTGGTATTAGAGTAGCCATTTAGAACAATAATTGGTATCAAAATCCTAGTGTTAGATCTAGTAGAGAAAAAGTTAAAGCTTTGTCTGGTGTTGTGGTAAGGTGCTGAATAGATTTTTTTGAACATTATTTATTCTCTTTTGTGTTTGGTTATTGAAATCTGATTGGAATGGCATCGAGTACCATCAAGATAGACTTTGAAAAGTTTGATGGTAAGGATAACTTCTACCTTTGGCAGCAAAGGATGAATGATCTGCTGGTGCAAAATAGAATCTATAAGATCTTGATTCGCGAAAGACTAGAAAGATTTCTATTGAAGAGTGGGAGGAACTTGAAAATATAGCCTTTAGTATGATTCGTATGTGCCTCGCTAATAAAGTTCTTTCGAAGATTAACATCAAAACCACACCGAAGAAACTTTGGCAGAAATTGGAGAACACATATATGGGCAAGAAAATGATAAACAAGCTATGGTTGAAGAAGCAGCTATATAGTTTGTAGATGCCCGAAGGAGGAGACCTAGTTTTCCACATTCAGAAGTTAAATCAAGTTTGCTCTGATGTTATGAGCCTTGATGTGAATATTAATGAGGAGGATAGAGCTCTCTTGTTATTGTGTTTGCTGCCAGTAGCATATGATGGTCTTATTACTACTCTAGTGTATGGAAAGGAGACATTAAACTTCGAGAAAGTAGTTGGAGTTCTTAGGTCTAACGAGTAGTAAGAGAGGTTAGTTAGAGGAAATCCTAATTCAGAGGTGCTTTTTATGAATGAGAGGCAAGGAAGGCCCAAGGAGAGGACTCAAGATAAATCTAAGTGCAGATCAAAGTCTTGAGAAAATCAAAAGGCTGGAAAATATTACAAGTGTCATCAACCTTGTCATATTAGAAGAAATTGCCCACTTTTGAAAAATGAAAAGGAGAAGGGTGCTTCTAAGGGTGGATCGACCAATGAAAGTGGTACTCTATCATCAAAAGATAGTGGAGAAGACATACTGGTAGTATTAGATGAAGTAGTAGAGTTGGACAACCACTAGACGCTGGATTCAATGTGTTCCCACCATTACACTACACATCGGGAGTGGTTCTCATCTTATGAAAGATCTAATGGAGAGAGTGTAAGTCTTAGAGATGATCACCCATGTAAAGTTGCTGATGTTGGTATAGTAAGAGTGATGATGTATGATGGAGTCATACGGATACTCATTAATGTGAAGCATGTGGCAGAACTGAAGAAAAACCTAATATCATTGGGTTACTTGGAAGGATAGGGATATGCTTTCAGTTGTCAGCCAAGCAGTGGGTGTTTAAGGATTTTCAAGGGCACATTGGTGGTGATGAAAGGGAGAAGACCAAGCAACAATCTATATAGGATAGAGGGCTCAGTAGTTATAAATAGTATGGAGGTGTCTATGGCAGCACAGGAGGAGCAGCTAGCCTACGAGCCATGGTACTATCGTATGGATCACTTGAGTGACAAGGGGGCTCACTGAGTTTAGTAGAAGAGGTCTGATTCCAGTAGTCAGAAAGGAAGAAGAAAATCTATGTGAGTCCTATATCTACAGCAAACAGCATAAAGTTATATTTGCCAGTAGTATTGGACAGAGTAAAGCTATTTTGGAGCTTATTCACTCAGACGTATAGAGACCAGCACCTATTACATCTCGAGGTGGAATGAGATATTTTGTCACCTTTATAGATAATTTTTTTAGGAAGGTATGGATCTATCTGATGAGAAAAAAATTAGATATTTTTGTTTGATTTAAAATCTGGAGAGCTAAGGTGGAGAAGGAGATAGGACAGCCAGTGAAGTATTTGAGGTCTGGTAATGGAGGAGAATACACCAGCTTAGCATTTAGAAGATACTATGAGAAAAATGAAATAAAATGCCATTACACAGTGAAGATGACTCCCTAGCAGAATGGTGTCATGGAGAGGATGAATCGGACACTAACAGAAGGCCAGAAACTTGAGGCTGCAGGCATCACTGCCAAAATCATTTTGAGGTGATGCTCTTATTTATGCATATTTTCTTGTGAACAGGTCTCCCCATAAAAAATTAAACGAAGGATTTTCAAAGGTTGTCTAAAGTGGGAAGAAGGTGGAGCTTGACCAACTAAAGATGTTCGGCTATCCTACATATGCTTTGGTAGAAGAAGCCGACAGAAGCAAATTGGATCCAAAGTCATAGAAGATGATATTCATCAGATTTCTACGAGGTGTGAAGGATTTCTTACCGTGGGATTCACATTCTCAAAGGTTTATCATTAGTCGAAATATGATATTTAATAAAAAAAGCATCATGTTGAAATTAGAAAATACAGATGGGGTTATGAAGACAACATAGGACAGCATGGGATAGCTCTCAAATATAGGTGATTTATCCTCAACATCAACCTCGGATCGTATTCAGTTTGAGGTGCAGTTAGGCAGGCATGGTGATACACCTATGAAGGACCAACATGGAGAGTGATCTATCCTAGGGGAAGTGTAGAGGCAACCATAAGTAGTAGACTTGCAGGATATCGCAAAAGGAGTGGCACTGCACAAGCCAAAGTGCATTATTCATAAATCGGTGCGATATGGCATTGATGAGACTATTTTCTTTGCTCTCATCACTACCAATGGAGATTTAGAGAATTTTGAGAAGGCCATGAAGAGTCTGGATCAAGAGTCATGGATGCAGGCCACGATGGAGGAGATGGAGTCTTTCAAGAAAAATCGAACATGGCAGTTGGTTGATCTACCAGACGATGCTCGACCCATTGGCTCCAAATGGGTTTTCACCAGAACAGAGGCACCTTCAAAGCAAGATGGAGTGAGGTACAAGGCTAGGTTGGTATCCAAAGGATACTCATAAAAAGAAGAAATTGATTACTCAGAAGTCTTCTCTCCAATTATCAGACATACGTCCATTAGGATGCTGTTGAGTATAGTTGCTGCTCATGACTTGAAGCTGGAGCACATGGATGTTAAGACAGCATTCCTCCATGAAAATTTAGAGGAGAACATATACATGGAGCAGCCACAGGGCTTCAGAAAGCCTGGGTCAGAGAGAGAGGTCTGTTTACTAAAAAAATTACTGTATAGATTGAAGCAGTCTCCTAGATGGTGGTACAAGTGGTTTGATACTTATATGAGAAGTATTGGACTTTCTAGGTACGATCATAATCCATGTGTATATATGAGGTCTTTGGAATATGGATCTTAGTTATACTTACTCTTGTATATAGATGACATGCTAATAGCATGCAAGAGTAAGAAAATTGTGTAGGAGTTAAAAGAAGCTTTGTCTCGAGAGTTTGAGATGAAAGACTTGGGGCCTGCAAAGAAGATCCTAGGTATGAAAATTGTCAGAGATAGAACTAAGAGGCTGCTATATCTATCTTAAGAAAGATACATCAAGAAGATCTTAGAGAGGTTTAGTATGAAGGATACTAAACCGATAGAGCTGTTATTAGCCAGGCATGTCAGACTCTCTAAGATCATGTCACCATAGATTGAGATGAAAATTCAAAAGATGAAAAAGATTCCATATGCTTCTGATGTGGAAAGTATTATGTACTCTATGGTATATTGTAAATCGGATTTAGCTCATACAGTGAGTCAAGTGAGTATGGCTCAGCCTGAAAATAAGCACTAGAGAGTACTAAAGGATATCTTTAGATACTTGGCAGGTTCAGTTAGTATCGATATCTACTATGATTAGCGGAAAGATGCTAAGGAACATCCTAACATGTCTAAGGAAGCTCAAGGGCTAATAGAGAAATTTATGGATGCAGATTTTGGTGGAGATGTACTCGATGTTCGACTACAGATTTTGTATTCAGCCTGTATGGAGATCTAGTCTCATGGAGATCTTGCTTACAGCCAATTACGATCTTGTCCACTACTGAAGTGGAGTACATTGGCATCACGAAGGCAGCGAAGAAAGCTTTATGGTTGAAGGACTTGGAGCTGGAGATGGGATTCCCACAGGATGCAGTGATGATACATTATGATAGTCAGAGTGCTTTGTTTCTTGTACAGAACTGTGTATCATGCAAGGATCAAGCACATTGATATCAAATCCCACAAGATCAGAGAGCTAGTGGAGGATGGTGAAGTGGAGCTAGTAAAGATTCACACCAAGGAGAATCTAGCTGATATGCTCATAAAGATACTTCCATAAAATAGCTTTTATAATTGCATGGTATTAATGGATTTGTCGGATAAAGCTAAGTTTACAAGGATTTGGGAGCACCAAGATGGAGATTGCAAGCTCAGGCATGGTGCTCTTAAGCCTTGGAAGCAAGTGGAAAGAAAGCAAGGAGAAAATGAAATCAACCATTGAAAAACTTTGGCAAATGCTTCAAAAGAGCTGGCTTGGATCCTGTTAGAAGAGCCAGCTCGAGCTGCAGAAGAGCCAGCCGGAGCTGAAGATGAGCCAGCTCGAATTCTGAGAGAGTTGGCTCGAGCAGAAGTCCAAAAAGTGTATCAGACTGATATACTAGAAGAGCTAGCTCGGTTCCTATCAAAGCTAGCCTGAGTGAAAGTTGAGCCGATTCGAATCCTGAGAGCATCAGCTCAAGCAGCAGAATAGAGAGTTATGATTCGAGCTCTCATAGAAGATATCACTATCGAGGCGATCCGATTACTGATCGAATTGGCTCGAACAGCGAACATAACAAAACGTAGTTTCTGTTCTGGCTTGGGATTGAGTTTAATCCTAGAAACTTAGAGCCTTGGTTTGTAAGGTCCTAAAGGAGCTAACCTATGGATTGGACTGGGATTTGTCAAATAGGTGTGTGCATGGAAGACATGGATGTACATGGGCTCAAAGAGTGCATCACATTAGGTTAGCTAGGAAAATTTTTTTAGGTTGGATCTTATTTAACCAGGTATATATACTCTAAACTGAGTTTTGAGCACAAAATCAATACAAATCTTTTCTTCCTAAAATCTCTCTCTTCCTCTCTCGTTCTCCCTCTCTTCTCTATGCTCTAGGATTTGCTAGGATTTCAACAAAAAGGCCATCCCTTTTCTATTATCCTTATTGCTATTTCCGCAATCATCGAGTAGCAAGGATTGTTCCCAATGGATTGGCATCAGAGTAGCCATCTGGAATAATACTTTCAACATACGGTAGAAATCGCCACTATCAGCTTCTTGATCATCCACCACATTCCAATTAAATTTAGGACCAACCGTATCCATAACCATATCCACGATTCTATCTGTATCCATGTCTTGCTTAGTTCTAACCCTTGCAACTTTCTTCCATATTTCTTCATGTAGAAACTAATGCCTATAGTTGGGCATAAATCTACTCTTATATAAATGAACAGTAATTATATCTCTGTCAAATATTTCTCTATTGCCACATCTGTTACAAGGACAACGAGCTTGTCCTTGATGTAAGAGTGCTATATTACCAAAAATAAAATTATAGAAGCACTCTATACGCTCCCTATATTTAGTAGAAATCTTTCCATCGATTACTCGACGATCCATCCAACCACAATCCATGACCGACTATCTAAGAATTATGCATATACATAAATACAAGACAATTGCAAAATACTATTTTATTATTCAAAATGGCTTACATAGTAAATTAATATATCCTATCATCAATTAATAGGTAAAGATAGGTCCTATCCCATTCAAAAAATATATTAATTCTATTGGTACATTATAGTAATCAAATGATATACAACAGAAATCGAAAAAAATTTTGGCAGCATTTTTTTTTAGCTTTCCTATGTAGGGAGAACAAAAAAAAAATTATGTCTGAAATTTCTTTCGAATCCTTAGCATACCGTTTGATTAGTGCAACGACCTATAGAATTATTTGCATTTTTCAAACTGTCCATAGTGGACAATCAATTGATTAATATACATAATTTTTTTACTCATACAAAAATAAATAAATGCATAGATACCTTAGAAAATGTACATTAATCAAATAACGGGTCTATCATTCCATGCAATGCAAATTTTATTCAAATTAATACATAGTTAATGATGTCCGGCATGCAAGAGCGAAATGCCTTTGCCGCCAGTAATGATCTGAGACTCGAGCATGCAGGGCATGCTCCAGCCCCATGTTTGCAATATTGCCCGACATCTTCTCTCGATTCGAACATTCTGCATGCCAAAATCCAAATCCCATCATTTAATTAATTAATTAATTAGTGATGGCACTAGCCGTCACTAATACTACATCTTATCAATCAATGCTAATGCTGTCGCTACTGCTACTGCTACTATTGCTGCCTACAGTGAGAGGAGGGAGGGACTTACAGTGAGAGGGAGGGGAATGCAAGGGACTGTAATTTCAGGCCTGCAGGCTGGGGCAGTGAGGCAAGGGCCGTGTGGTTAGCCCGACCAAATTAGGGCCATGGGGAGGTCGATGGGATTAGGGCAGCAGGCTCTGGGGCTGCAGACTAGGAGGCATCGGTGGGGTGGGGGCGGCTGTGGAAGGGGCGAGCTAGGGTGGCGGGCTCAGGGCTGCGGGGTTGGAAGCATCGATAGGGTGGGGGTAGATGTAGGAGATAACGAGCCAAGGCGGTAGGCTTAGTGCCACAGCATTGGAGGCACTGGCAGGGTGGGGATAGCCATGGGATAGGCGGGGTCAGGGAGGCTGGCTCGGGGCCACACCGTAGGAGATGTCGACTAGTTCAGGATGGTCGTAGGAGAGGCGGGGCCAAGGCAGCTGGCTTAGGGCCATAGAGCAAGCTAGGAGATGTCGGTGGGGTTGGGGCAATCACGAGCGAGGTGAGGATGGAGCTGTGGGGTCTGGGTGACCTCAAGGGAGGCAGGGCCAGCTTGGTGGGGTCATCGAGAAGGCGTCAGTGGGGTTGGGTCGCTGGGAAGGAGGATGCAAGGGGAGCAGGGAGGGCCGAGAAAGACGTGCGAGGAGGGGAGAAGGCATGGAGGAAAAAATTTTGGGCAAAATTTCTTTTTCATGAGCGGTGTTTATGGGGAACTGTTATCAATGACAAAAATCTCATCAATAATATGGTTGCCAAAACCCAAATTTCTATGCCAATATTATTAGCAACAATTCATACTGTCTCTAATAACAAAATGCCATTGCTAATAATATTAAATTTTAGATAAAAATTTAGTAATTATTAATGGCAAAAACATTGTCGGTAATACTATCAGAAAAAAATTTTACCAACCAAGGTTTGATGCTAATAAAAAATGCCATCATTAATAATATTAAATTTTTAAAAATATTTAGTTTTAGTTTTAAAATAATTTTTTTCATAGTTATTAACGACGGCAAGCATGCGGTCACTAAAATCATCTCAAATAATCATAATTTCTTTAAAAAATTATATTTTATTTTTATTTTTTCTCTTAAGTCATTTTTTGAATGGCTAAAAATCAATATTGGATAATTACAAATTTTTTGGCTTAATTAATTTATGGATCGACTCCTAATTGATTTAAATAAATTTAATTTAATTAGTCTTAATTTAATTTAAGGTTAATTGAATTTTAATATTCTAAATAAGATTTGGACTCAAAGTCTAATTGAATTAGGTTTAACAAGATTTGAAATCGGATTCAAATTTGATTCGAATGAAACTTAAATTAAAAATTATTTTCTTCTAATTGATTTAAATCAAATCAAATTTAATTAGACTTGGCTTAATTTTAGGATAATTTAGTTTAAAATATAATTAGAACTTGAATTCAAAGTTTAATTAAAAAAGGTTAGATAGGATTTTGAATTGGATTCAAATCCAGTTCTAATTGAATTTGGATCGAATCTAAATTAAAAATTATTTTTTCATAATTAATTTTAATCAAATTAAATTTAATTAAATTTGACTTAATATTAAAGTAATTGAATTTTACTATCCAAGCAAGACTGTGATTTTAAAGTCCAATTGAATGAGGATTGACATGTTTTCTAATCAAATTCAAATCGAGTTCGAATTGAATTCGAATTAAACCCATACTAAAAATTATTTTCTTCTAATTGATTTAAATTAGCTTTAATTTGATTAATCTTGACTTAATTTGAGGCTAATTGGATTTTATAATTCATGTAGGATTTGGATTCGAAACCTAATTGAATTAGATTTGATGGGATTTGGATTCTTATCAGATTCAAATTAGATTCGAATGTAATCATAGATCAAGTTCTAATTGACTTAATTTAAAGATAATTAGATTTTACTATATAAGTAGAACTTGAATTAAAAGTCTAATTAAATTAAGATTGATAGGATTTCGAATTGGATTTGAATTTGATTCGAATTGGATTCAAATCAAATCTAAATTATAAATTATTTTCTTCTAATTATCTAAATAAGCTTAAATTTAATTAGGCTTAACTTAATTTGAAGGTAATTATATTTTACTATCCAAGTAGGACTTAAATTAATAGTCTAATTGAATTAGAATTGATAGGATTTCAAATTGGATTTGAATTGAACCCAAATTGGAAACCAATTCTCCTAATTGATTTAAATCAAATTTAATTTAATTAATTTTGATCTAATTTGAGGTTAATTAAATTTTATAATCTAAGTAGAATTTAGATATAAAGCCTAATTTATTTAGGTTTGGCAGAATTTTTGAATCGAATTCGAATCGGATTTGAAATTGATGGTGGGGTGGATTATTAGCAATGGCAAACATACAGTTGCTAATGCCATCACTAAATACTAAACTTATTAGCGACGGCAATCATCCATCGCTAATTCTATCATAAATAAAAATTTAAATTAATCTTTTCTTCAAAATACTTTTTTTTAAAAAACTATTAGCGATGGTGAGATCTTTGTCGCTAATATCCAAAATAGTCATTGCTAATAATTATTTTATATTTAAATAAAATAAATATATTTAAAATTTTTAAATAATTTTAGCAGTGGCTTTTATCATCTCTAAAAGTCAAAAATGCCATCACTAATATCTTGCGATGGTCTATTTTCTGTCGCTAATAATCAAAACTAGCCATCGCTAGTATTTTTTTTTTATATATTCTAAAAAAATTATACTTTTAGAGATGATCGTTACCATCGATAATATTAATTTTGTTATTGCTAATATTATTACTGATGGTAGATTTTTTTGTTGGTGTTGTGGTGGCAAAAAGTCCTTATTAGCGATGGAGTTTTTTGCCATTGCTAATACCATCGCTAATATTCAGATTTCTTATAGTGGTTGGCCATGAATGACAGTCAACTATAAATGATAGTTAGTCGGTGATGAATGACAATCAGTCAATGATGAATGACAGTTGACCATAAACAGTTGTCGATCGATGAATGCAGCCAGTCATGAACATTCGTCAGTCGATGAATGATAATTAGCTGATGAATGACAGTCGATCATGAACATCATCAGCCGTCAGTCGATGAATGATAATTAGCTGATGAATGACAGTCGATCATGAACAGTCATCAGCCGATAAATAATAGTCGGTTATGAACAGTAGTAGACTGATGAATGACAGTCGATCATGAATAGTAGTCGGCTGATGAATGATAGTCGATCATGAACAGTTGTCGATCGATGAATGATAGTCGACCATAAATAGTAGTTGATCGATGAATGACAATCGATCATAAACAATAGTTGGCCGATGAATGATAGTCGATCATGGACAGTCGTCGATCGATAAATGACAGTCGGTCATAAACAGTCATCGATCGATGAATGATAGTCGGCCATGAATAGTAGTCCATCGATGAACGATATCTGATCATGAATAGTAGTCGATCGATGAATGACAGTCGATCATGAACAATAGTTGGCTGATGAATGACAGTCAGTCATGAACAGTTCTTATTCGACCTAGATGACTCATGAGAGCTGAATCACAAAAATTCTTTTCTTTCCATAGCCTTTCCTCTTGGAATCTCTTGGCTCTTTTTATATAGATGTATAGCAAGGAGCTGATCTCCAATCAGGACAAGCAAATCTGATTATCCCAACAAACTACACCAAGTTTGTGCCCAAATTTTTAACCCATTTGCTGACCAAGCTGTGTCTGGCAGAGAAGCCGAATTACAAAAGTCTTGGATGGGCATTGGTCATTTAGCTCTTCAAATTTTTCAAAACAATTACTTTCATTACAACATTGCACAAGATGAAACTAAAAGTGAAACCCTTAAACTAAATGAAACAGGGTTGTATCTTTCACAATAAAGAAGGATTCACCTTCCTTTGCACGAGTCCACTGTTGGATCACCTACTGCATAAATCTCAAAAAATTGAAACTTGTCATTCATCCACATGTATAGATCTCAAACAGTCAATAGATGATCCAATTGTTGATTCGCATGAAGAAAGGTGAATTTTTTCATGCAAAAGATATGGACACTACCAACCCAACCTGGATTTTATTTTGAGGCACTCAAAATATATAAAGTCAACCTATCATGTGGGTTGCCATTTATTATTATTATTATTATTATTATTATTATTAAGTGTGGATTTGGTTTTTTGAAAAATGTTGAAGCTGCAGGAGAACTATTTCTAGAAATGATGGTTTTCTTTTAATTGGTAAATGAAACCATGGTTTTAGATGACATCCATTAAAAGAATTTAACCATGATTCATAAAAGTCATAATGGCCCATATATAATTTTCATAACTTAATCCTTGTTTAACATGTAATTCTAATGAATCTATAAAAGTATCATCTAGTTGCAAAATAATATTGCTTAAGTGAGCAACTAATTGTCCTTAATTCCATTAGTTTTATCATAGTTATGAACTCTTACATCTCACCATATCAATGAATAATAACCATTATAACAAAATGAGAAGAAAATTAGAGAAACTAATTTTTGTAGCAGTACTTTAGGTTTTAAAAAAAAAACTATCTATCATTATGCTGCAATATCTTAAATCATTTTTGCCATGGAATAGATGCCTTGTGTTAATGAAACACACCCTCCCACAAGACATGCAACTCCCTAGAAGAGCTGCAGTATTCATTTGTGGGAACATGCAGATCACTGTCTATATATGTTTTCTCAACAATAATCGATATCTGAACATGGTGATCTAATATAATGCTTGTGCTTTAATGTACTATACATTTTCGCCTATGTCCTTTGACACATATTTCTTATTGGCTATGGAGATCCTTTGATAGGAATCAGAGTTTGCATACTTATTCAAGAAGAAAGCATCGTTAAACCCTAACCCTAATTTTTATGGGTTTAATTTAAGTTATTTTATTTTATTTTTATTAAAAATTTTAATTTTATTAGGACTCTATAAAAAAAGTTTTATTAGGTTTCAAGTCATCTGTTAGAATCCTATTAGGTTATATTTTTATTTCTCTATTTAAAGGCTCCATCTGTGTGGAGAAAGACAGATCCAAACTATTGATTAAAAAATTGAGGAAACTAAATTCTTGAGTTTCGATTCTTCTTTTAATTTTTTCTTCTTTCTTTTCTTTTGATTTTGCATCAAATTGATATCAGAGCTAAAAGATCAGCAATTTTTCCTCCCTATCGATTTTTTTTTCTTTTCCAGCTCTCTCTCTCTTTTTGTTCCACGTCGAATGCCTTATTCTTCTTGACGCTCGTGTCGCCATCAAATACCGTGGATTGTCGAGATGCCTGAACCTGTGCTCGAGTCCGACCCCTTTCACTACTCCACTGCTGCCTTCTCCATCCTATCATTGTCGATGCCATCTCCGCCACCAATCATCGTCGCTCTCTTCTCAACAGCCGACAATCATCACCACCTTCCCTACTGTCGATGATGCAAGCACCCATCGATCGATCAAATCCATAGCATCGATGATCACGTGCGCATCTTCTTCATTGGTGCAAGCATCCAGTGGCCTTCGGCCTAGCCCTTCCTAGCATCAATCGCCCCGAGCAGTCATCGATCGATTCCATCACTACTTCCCTCGCCAACAACATCCACCGTCAACCATCACCTATCCGTCCTTAACCCCCATCATCGCCAATGTCTGCACCATCTGTCAGAGCAATCCTGTTGGTGCAGAATTTGATTGACGTCGGATCGAGCTAAAGTTGAAAAAGATAAGATCATCGTCGGTGACCTATAAAATAAAGTTCCATCAAGAGTCGGTAGTGGTGGCTCTGGTAGGACCCTCCAACGATCAAGTCAGCTCTTCTGGCCAACAGAAATGAAGTGCTCAGGTATGAATTTGATAGAGTTTTAAAAAAGGAGAGCTTAGAAAAAAATATATCTGAAGGATCCCTTTATCTGGAGGATCCCTTTTTATAGATGAAACCTATTGTAACTATCCGATAGTAGGGTCACCTATAGCAGACTGATAAATGATAGTCATAACCATCCTGATAAATGATAGTTGTAACTATCCTAATAATGATAATCATAACCATCCAGTAGTGGGATCGCTTGTAGGAATCCGTCTGAAGAAGAAGTCTGAAAATAGTTCGACTCCTGTAGAAATCCAACTGAAGAAGGATCCAGAAGGAGTTTGGCTCTTGTAGAAATCTAACTGAAGAAGAAGTTCGACTCCTATAGAAATCCAACTGAAGGAGGAGTTCGAAAGGAGTTTGGCCTCTTAAGAAATTCGACAGAATGAGGGATCTAGAAGGAGTTTGACTCTTGGAGAAATCCATCTGAAGAAAACATCCGGAAGGAGTTCAGCTCCTATAAGAATCTAACTGAAGGAGAGGTTCGAAAGGAGTTCGACTCCTGTAGAAATCCAAATGAAGGAGAGGTTTAGAAGGAGTTCGACTCTTGTAGGAATCCAACTGAAGGAGAAATCCAAAAGAAGTTTGGCTCCTAGAGAAATCCGATTGCTAGAGAAATTTAGAAGGAGTTCGGCTCCTGAAGAAATCCGACTGAAGAAAATATCTGGAAGGAGTTTGGCTCCTGGAGAAATCTGACTGAAGAAAAAATTCAGAAGGAGTTTGGCTCCTGAAAAAATCAGACTACTGAAGAAATTTGAAATAAGTTTGACTCCTAAAGAAATTCGACTGCTGGAGGGGCCCGATTGATGGAGAAGCCTAGGAGTAGTTTGGCTAAAGTTTGAAAGAAGTTTGATCGCTAGGAGAGTTAGGCTGGGTTTCGACTGCTAGAGGAGTTTAGCTACTGAAGGAGTTCGGCCGCTGGAGGGGTTCGACCACTGAAAGAAGAATTTTTGATCGAAGCTCTTTCATGATTATCAATTGCATTAGGCTAAGCATCAAACTGAACTTTAGTGGGAGTGGGGTTTATCCTTAACAATAGTCCCCCCACTTTCGAGTTCAAAATTTGAAGAAAGGGAGTATAAAAAAAGTGACTGCCAAAGTTCTTTTTTGGACTCTGCATCCATTGAGGTTTAGCTCGGAGGAGATCTTATCTCCTACCGAGGTTGAAGGAGATCTTATCTTCTATTGAGGTCGAAGCTCTTAGAAACTCGGGAGAGATTTTATCTTCGATTGAAGTTGAAGTAGATCCTATCTTCTGTTGAAGTTGAAGTTTGAGGGAGATCTTATCTCTAGCTGAGGTTGAAGTTGGAGTTCAAGAGAGATCTTATCTCTAGCCGAGGTTGAAGGAGATCTTATCTCCTGTTGATGTTGAAGTTGAAGCTTGGGGAAGATCTTATCTCCAGCCAAGGTTGAAGTTGGAGCTTGGGGGAGATCTTATCTCCAGTCGAGGTTGAAGAAGATCTTATCTCCTATACCAGAAGTCTTCTATCTAGCCTAAAAAAGAAGTCTAGCTTAATCTTTTTCTGTTATAATTCACAAAAGATAGGAATGTTGAAATAAGAATTCTCTATTGAAAAGTGGTTAACGATATTGCAAGTTTTCAAAATTTTAACATTGATACTATGTAGCTCCTTAATATCTTTTCTTGCCGATGTCCTCCGACCATGGTATTGATACTTGCACGTAGGGATTGACTTCTTTAAGACCCCTCCCCCTGGGTCTCCTCCAATTGTGAAAGAGCCCTTGGTTGCTTTCCTCTTGCTTCAGGTCGGCATCTGAGGAATCAACCCAGTCGGCCTCTCCTGATGAGCTCCTCAATTTCATCTTAGAGCTGAATGCATTCTTTAGTATCATGGTCGTGGTCATAATGGTAGAGACAGTACTTACTTTGATTGCACTTATTTGAGGGAGATCGTAATTCTTCTGATCTTGGTAGCTGATTCTTAATTTCTATCAGAACTTGAATTTTAGGAGCATTAAGGAGGGCGTAGTTGTAGAACCTTCTAAAGGGAGGAACTTCTTTATGCCCTTCTATCGGAGCTTCTTTGATGATGAGCTCGAGAAGGAGTTCGGACTCGCTTGCACTCGGGGGGAGTTCTTGAGCATGGTCGAACTTCATTCGGCCCTCCTTCAGCGGTGGGTCTATTAGACTCGCCCTCCCGCTGTTCTCCTATGACTTCTTCATCCTTCAACTTGAAGGCTTCTTCTACACGGGCATATCCCTCAGCCCAAGCTAGCAATCGGCAAAGTCCCTATGTACTTCTTCTCTAGGAAGAACAGCAAATCATTATTCTGAAGGCCACCCTTGAGTATGGCCATCACAACAGACTGGTCCAGATTTCGGACCTCCAATGCAGTAGCATTAAATCGGATGACATAAGTTTGGATAGATTTTTTCTCCTTCTGCTTAATATTCATCAGAGAATCTGAACCTCAGTGGGGATGTCGACTGCTGATGAAGTGAGCCGCAAACTGATGACTCATTTGGTCAAATGAGAAGATCGTACTTGGCTTCAATGTCGAGTACCAATTTTTTGCTGCTCCCTTTAAGGTAGATGAAAAAGCTCGGTATAAGATGGCGTCTGATGTGCCATGGAGCAGCATCATGGTATAGAAGGCCTCCAGATGATCGATCGGATCAGAAGCTCCATCGTAGCTTTCAAGTTGGGGAAGCTTGAAGTTCGACGAAATGAGCTCTTGCATAATTCAAAAAGAGAAAGGAGGGTCGGTGCAGACGTCATCATGAGAAGTTGGGATGATGTGATGGAGTTTCTCAATCCATCGGCCCATTTTCTGAAGTCTTTGATTCAGGAGATCTTCATGATCGTTGATCTCCAGAGTTTTTTGATAGGACGGAAGCAAAGCTTCCCCCAGGGTTGAATCATGATCCGAGCAATGGCTCTCCACCCTCTATTTTCTCTTTTCGGAGGTCATCGATCGGCTAGCCCGAGTCGACCGTCCCCCATCCCGATCATGGGGCTTCTAAAGAGCCTGCTCCAGTTGAATTAGCATCGAAGTTTGCTAATGTATAGCTTGCACCACCTCCATGAGATCGTGAACCTACTAGACTAGCAGGTTGAACTGCTCTGCATCCACTATGACTGTAGGTGGAGCTTGAGTTACCGAAGCTGGAGTGGGAACGGATTGATCTACATGGGATCTGGCTGTAGAGGTCCTTGATCATCGAGTTGAAGCTTTTTTGGAAGGCTTTTTTTTTTGGAAAGGACTCTAGAGAAAAGAAGAAGAGAGATCGCTACTGAGCACTCTTTTAAGATCAAGAAAACCTCAAGGACAGAGGGCTCTTCTTCTAGTGCCAATCTTATTGGTGCAGAATCTGGTTGACGTTGGATCAAGCTAGAGTTAGGGAAGATGAGGTCACCATCGATGACCTGCAAAATAAAATTCCATTAGGAGTCAGTGGTGGTGGCTCCAATAGGACTCTTCGACGATCAAGTCAGCTCTTCTGGCCAATAAAAATAGAGTGCTCAAGTATGAATTCGGTAGAATTTTGGGAAGGATAAGAGACCTTAGAAAAAATATATCTAGAGAGTTTCTTTTTATAGATAGAACCTATTGTAACTATCCGATAGTGGGGTCACCTACAGCAGACTGATAAATGATAGTTGTAATCATCCTGATAAATGACAGTCGTAACTATCCTGATAAATGATAATCATAACCATCCAATAGTGGGATCGTCTGAAGGAATCCATTTGAAGGAGAAGTTCGAAAAGAGTTCAACTCCTGTGGGAATCCAACTGAAGGAGGGTCTGGAAGGAGTTTGGCTCCTGTAGAAATCCGATTGAAGGAAAAGTTTGGAAGGAGTTCGGCTTCTATAGAAATCTGACTGAAGGAGAAGTTTGGAAGGAGTTTAGCCCCTTGAGGAATCTGATTGAAGGAGAGGTCTGGAAGAATTTTGGCTCCTGAAGAAATCCATCTAAAGGAGATGTCCGAAAGGAGTTCGACTCCTGTAGGAATTTGACTGAAGGAGAGATTCGGAAGGAGTTCAGCTCCTGTAGAAATTCGAATGAAGGAGAGGTTCGGAAGAAGTTTGGCTCTTATAGGAATCTGACTGAAGAAGAAATTTGGAAGGAGTTTGGCTCTTGGAGAAATTTGACTGAAAAAGAAATTTGGAAGGAGTTCGGTTCCTAGAGAAATCCGACTGTTGGAGGAATCCAGAAGGAGATCGACTTCTGGAGGAATTCGACTGAAGAAGATGTCTAGAAGGAGTTTGGCTTCTGGAGGAATTCAATTAAAGAAGAAATTTGAAAGAAGTTTGGCTCCTAAAGAAATCAGACTACTGGAGGAATCCGAAAGGAGTTCGGCTTCTGAAGAAATTCGACTGCTGGAGGAGTCTGGAAGGAATTTGGCTGCTGGAGGGGTCCGACTGATGGAGAAGCCTGGGAGTAGTTTGGCTGAAGTTCGAAAGAAGTTCAGCCGCTAAGGGAGTTAGGCTAGATTTCGACCGCTGGAGGAGTTCAGCTATTGAAGGAGTTCAGCCGCTGGAGGGATTCGGCTGGAGTTCGACTGTTGGAGAGAGAATTCTTGATCGAAGCTCTTCCGTGATTACCAGTTGCATTAAGCTAAATGTCAAATTGGACTTTGACGGAAGTAGGGTTTATCCCCAACAAACCTAATAGATCTACCGCCCTAGCTGCTCCATGCCTCAGCACCATCAGCCCATCCCTCCCCATCAACCACATCCGCGTCTTCTTTGCCAGCGCAAGCTACTAGCAGCCTCCGACCTAGCCCCTTCCTAGCATCAACCACCCCGAATAGTCGTCGATTGATGCCGATGCTGTCTCCATCCCGATTGCTACTTCCCAATAGACCCTTCTCAACATCTCCATCTCCATTATCAGTGTTCACCCCTGAGCTTCCAACCTCTCCATCGACATGTTAGGAATAGTATCTCAAAGCTAATCATCAGTCTATTGATGGTTGTGCTGATTTTTATATTTATATATGAATTATAAATAAATAAAAATTATTTTAATATTTTTCATCATAAATTTTTTCATCTTCTAATGAACTTCTGTGTTGTGGTGAAGTTCTTAGGACTATTTAGGATCGACAAAGGAGGATTTATCGTTTAGTCCTTAAATTTGTTCATGATCAAATGATACGTTGTTACTAAGGACGATAATATTTATTGAGTATAAGTCTTTGTGTGCCATATGGATTAGTTGTCCTCTTAACTAAGAAGTGTGTAGACACTAGTATGGCATGTAGATGAGATGTAGGGGTACATCTGCACTGAACGTGACCAACTCTAAAGCTTTTCTGTTGTCAAGATTTGCTCTGATGAAATATAGGTATAAGTGTCCCTCTGACTTGAGATTATCATGTGACTTTCAAGCAACTCACTATGTTTTGGTGCTGGACTATCTGAATTTTTAATTTAGTAATGAAAGATTTTTGGGCACAATCAAGTACTTAAGGAGTCGGTGTGTGAATCAAGAAGAAATTGACCACTCCAGTTCAGGAGCTGTGTTCAATTATATTTTAATCTAGCAAAAATCTTGGCTAGGATAGTCCTTGTGAGCGATCACAAGACTAATTACTTTGATACATAATTTGGATGTACTTTTAAGGTTGACAGTTTAACCCTGAATCATCCTATATATAGAGGTCAAAGGGATGAATTATACGGTAACCATATTCACGTAGGTTCTAAATGTTACGATTGCGACTATTCGATCTATCCGAATGTCGGGTACCATTGCTAGATGGTTACTTTGATTAGTATAGAAATTGATTTCTGTGCTACCAGCTTAGATTCAAACCCATGGAGTCACACACATTAGAGGATCCTACCTGATCTAATGGATGGTGAAGAGTTCCATCAGACTGGGACTCTGTGGTCAAGAGTCCCACTGGATTGGGACTCTTCGATCAAGAGTTCTACTGGACTGGAACTTTAATTCATATCTATCTGAGACTCTGTGATCGAGAGTCTGAACTCTGTGATCATGAATTCCACTCCTTTTGGGCACCAGGGTCAAGAGTCCTATTGGTTTAGGATTCTTCGATCAAGATTTCATATCGATGGACTTTATTGTCCGATTACCCACCAGATTTGGATTCTATGTTTATGAGAGATTTAATTAGTGATTTGATCACTAATTAACTCAATTTGATTGAGTAATTATTTTTGGTTTAAATCTAATTAAATTGGATTCAGTTGGGTTTGACTCGATTAGGTTATGAGATGACCTAATCGCCGAGGAGGTTTGATCCCTGATTTAATCAAGAGTTGGGCTTGATCAATTCTTGATTTTATTAGAATTTAATTGAGCTTAATTCAGCCTAAATTTGTTGGATTTAATTTGATCTAATTAGGCCTAGCCAAAGTTGTTTGAGTTAGTCCAATTGGATAAGGTTCCCTATAGACTAGTTTGACTAGTCTACTTCTCCCTTATGCCACCTGGGTTTGTGCCATCCTCTTTCCACATGAGAATGAGATTCTCGTGTCCTCTTTTCCATGAATAGAGGGTGCACACCTAGCTATCCCACATCCTAAAGGGATAAAGGCTGGTTGGTTACCATTCAAATTTAAATGGAGTTTGAATTTGAATGGGCAACCATCCATTCTCTTATCTTGTGCCACACACAAACTTTCTATGCCTACTTTTCTCTATGAGAAATAGTTTCTCATAACTTTTCTCCATGCTGAGAAGGGTGCATGCCTAGTCTCTTCATGCCCCAAGTGGATAGGAACAAATTGGTTAGCATTTGAATTCAAACGAATAAGCAACCTATCCTTATCTTTCCACACATGGTTTTGACTCTGATTGGTGCAAAATTAAATAGTGGATTTTTTTGGGCATGCGATCATTAGAGAAAGAGAGAGATACTCAATCCATGATCCCCCTTCTATGTGGAGAAAATTAAAAAATCTAAAAAAAGTTCTAGAGAAATTAGTGCGCAAGGTTTGGGTGAGAGTGCTGTCCTAGAATTTTGGCCTAGGGTTCGAAAAGAGTTTGTATGAGCTACGAGTGTCATGAGCCCACCAAAGTTTAGGAAGAACCTCTTCTACCTCTCTATTATATCTACTGGTGATCAAAGCATCCAAAGAGCCCGTAGATGATGATCAAAGCAGTTCGGTCAACAACAGTCGTTGAAGCTTTTGGATCTCGAGCTAGCATTCAGAACGAGCTGATCGGGACTAGGAGCCTCATGTGGATGATCCACGGAGGTCAGACATATTGTGTGGCTACATCATGATGAGTGGACCTCTCTAGTGATGATTAAATTATGGTGTTCGGCTATCTGTGCAAGGTATCATGTTCTGAACACGTAGAATTAGTAGTAAATAGTTACTCTATTGATTCAGTTTTTGAATTCAAAACATGTATATCATATTTAGATCTTATGTATAGGATTTTCTAATATGATCAATAGCTAATAATTAATTAGATTAATTAAATATTCTACTATAATTAATAAATTTTAGAAAAATTTTAAAAATAGTGCAAGAAATCCTACATTGCACACGTTCAATGGTATCAGAGCAAGGTTCATTAAATATGATATATATGCTTTAGAATTTGAAAATTTGCATATTAGATATGTACTTCAATTTGAGTAGCCTAGTAATCGAGCTTGAATGAGCTACCAAACCATCCGATCATAAGGGATAAGCATGGTTTAAAGGCCATCTCCTCCTATTCGATGGGGATTCTTTATGGTGGTAGGGGTGCCATCGTGAGCTCATTCTTGAAGATAAATGATGAAAGAATTTTTTAGATTAGTTTAATCTAAATTTTAATCATGAATGTATTAGATTATATCTAAATTTAGATTCATGATTATTTTTTATGTAGTGTACATAAAACCTATAACTAGTACTATTTTTGAAATGAATCGACCCATTTAGTAAACAGTGCTATGTTGTGAAGAATCTTTCAAAATTTTAAAAAATATTTTTGAAATATTGAACCCCAAACCCTCAGCCCATAAACTTAATTGAGAATTAAGTAGAATGAATTAGGGTCTAGAATTATGAATTAAAGATCCTAAGTCATTAATCATAAAACATGGGTTATTGGATTAGATGAATTAGGTTCATTAATTGATTAGATCCAATGTTAGTTAGAGAATGGACTAAAGTAGAGTAATTGATCAAATCTAACCAAATATTAAATTAGATTAGGTCAAGAACTCTTTAAACCTAATTATAATAGTTGTAGTTGGTCAAGTCCATGCCTTTAACGAGAACCAAATGGACTTGATTCATGGTTACATGGACGAACCTGAAATTACTAGGTTGGTCAAATCAAAATTAATGAACCAGATGGTGTCTAAGGTAAGTTTGGTAGTTTGACCAGTAGTTTTTAATTGGGAGCTACTTGCATTGATTCGATCTTTGATGAGTTAATGGCATATCCCTTCCACTGATCTCACTTACCTGGCCATCCGGTAAGTTAGATTTTGATTAGATCATTTGATGATTCAGACTCACCCATATTAATTAGGTAAATCAGTGTGACTGATTTAGGTGCTCCTAATACAGCTTGAATTAGATCCTTTTTAATCTGACTTGATGAAGTCAGTGGAAGGATTGAAATTGGCCAGTTAATTATTCTCTCTTCTTCTTAAAATCAATTAATCAAATCCTCTAAAATTATTAGGTCCTTAAAATGATGTAGTTATGGTGATAACTAGGTCATAGCCTCCTATTAAGTTGAGTGATAATGGATCCATTAGTTTAATAATCATTGAAGGCCCAAAGGCCTAGTGCTTAATGACTAATAGGATTATCATTCATAAAATGATGGTTTGGTCATATGTTTCTAATGGTGGTCAGGTTGGCCGGCCAAAGTCGGGCCTGATCATTTATTTGTTAGATGCACCAAATGTAGTAATGTTAATGATTGGACCTAACCGAATCCTTTCAGTGGAGGCCAAAGCCTATTGATTAGCTTCTAAAGCAAAATTAAATTACTAAAAGTTGTTTAGTAAAATAATTGGTTATGAGCCTATCCATAGATGCACATAGGTTGATCAACCAAAGTTAGGCTCATGTGTAGTCTGTGTGGATTCTAGTATCCACTAAGAAATTAAAGTAATTCCTCGAACTAGAGGTAGAGGCTACCAATTCGTATAAAATAATGAGAAAATCTTTAGACTAAAGTTCAAGTCTTTAGTGTTAATAATTTGTATACTAATTAAGTTTGGTTTTCTTTAAGTGCATAAATGGTCACTATCCTGTCGCTCCAATCATTGTTAGAGAATGACAAACTCATGGAACCTAACTTCAATAGTTGGTATCGAAAGTTAAAGATCATCTTGAAGCATGAGCGGATCTTATATATTTTGATGGATCAGGCACCTGAGGAGCCAGCTCTGAATGCTAGAGGTGCGGTCCAAGATACTTATCAGAAGTGGCTCAATGATCGCACCACCGTTCGGTGTATTATGCTGATGGTAATGAATGATTAGTTCAGCCATAGGTTTGAGACTGTCCAGCCACAAGAGATGCTTCAAATATTGAATGATTCCTTTGGCACGTCTGACGATGTTGAGAGGCATAAAATTAGTTATGTCATTTTCAATGCTTGGATGAGGGATGGGGTGTCAGTCATCGCTCATGTATTGTACATGATCGAGATGATTGAGCGCCTGAGTAAGCTGGATTTCCTCCTACATAAGCAGCTCGAAAAGGATGCGATCCTTAATTCTTTGCCCAAGTCCTTCCTTCCCTTTCTTACTCATTTTTGAATGATAAAGCCTACAGTGAACTACCATGGCTTATTGGGTTTGCTGCAGAACTTTGAGAAGGATCACCAGCTCCACATGAAGTCAGTGAATATAGTGGAAGGATCTTCTTCTGGTCGTCAACCCTTTAAGAAAAAAAGAAGAATAAGAAGAAGAAGAATAAGAAGGTGCAGTCTTATGTTGGGACGTCTGCACAAGATTAGACCAAGAAGCAGAAGCCCGACCAGAGCCAGATGGAGTGCTTTTGCAAGAATTAGGAGCACTAGAAGAGAAACTATCCTCAGTACATTGCCTCTCTGGATCCGAACAGGCCGAGGAAGAAGCAAGTAGTTGCTGGGCAAGGTAATTATATGATAACACCTTGCAACTTCTCGATATGTGATACTACTACCTGGGTAATAGATACCAAAAGCCCTTATCATATCTATAATTTGATGTAGGGTCTGTTGGTCAGTAGGAGATTTGGTGAAGGCGAGAGGTTCCTGAATATTGAAGATGAAAGATAAGTTTTAATTCTAGCTTTAGGAATCATGAATCTTGTAATCAATTCTCATAATGTAAATCTTAAAGATTGTCATTATTGTCCAAGCTTTTTATTGAATGTTATTTTTGTAGGCCTTTTAACCATGTACGGTTATAAATTTTTAATAAAAAAAATATTTGTAATGTCATTTTGAATGGTGTTACGATGTTTGTTAGGCAATTGAATAATAAAATTTACTTACTATCACAGCCTGTTAATATGGTTCAATCCTTCAGTAAATATCCTAGAATTAATGATGTATCTGAAGTCTACCTTTGGCACTATAGGCTAGGTCATATCAATGAGAACAGAATAAATAAATTGGCTCAAGAAGAAATTTTTGAAGTTAGTGATTGTGAATCACTTCCGACCTATGAGTCCTGTCTTCTTGGTAAGATGACCAAGTCATCTTTTACTGAAAAAGATGAATGAGCCAATGAACTCCTGAGTTTAGTACATTCAGATGTATATGGACCCATGAGCTTAATTGCTAGAGGTGAATATTTCTACATTATAACCTTCATGGATGATCTATCGAGGTATGAATATGTCTATTTAATGAAGCATAAGTCAGAGTTTTTTGAAATATTCAAACTATTCCGTAATGAAGTAGAAAAATAAACTAGAAAGAGTATTAAAACTCTTCAGTTTGATCGAGGGGGTGAGTACCTTTCTAGTGAGTTTCTGACATATCTTGGAAAGAATGGGATCTCTCCCAATGGACACCTCTTGGAGCACCATAGTATAATGATGTATCTAAAAGAAGGAATCGAACTCTGTTGGACATAGTTCGATCCATAATGGGGTTTACCAGTTTGTCAATCTTCTTATGGGGATATGCACTCGAGTTGGCTTGTTACATTTTGAATAGAATTCTGAGTAAGTCTATTTTCAAAATACCATATGAAATATGCATAGGAAGAAAGCCAGTACTCTCGCACCTTAGGATTTGGGGGTGTCCGGCTTATGTCAAATATTTAGTAACAGACAAACTTGGACATAGGTCCGATAATTATTATTTTATAGGATATCCAAAAGAGATCAAAGGATATTACTTTATCTAATTGATGAACCAAAGGTGTTCGTTAGCCTTAAGGTATTTTTTTTGAAAAAGAAGTTCCTTAGAGAAGGGACTAATGCCTCTAAGATCAAACTTAAGGAAGTTCGGTAGGTAGAAAAATTGACATAAATAGCTGAACCTGAATCGAATTTGATTAGATCAAATTCGGAGCTCAATAAATCTACACCCTTAAGGCGGTCTGGTAGAGTACCACATCAACTGGATAGATACTATGGTTTCTTAATCTAGGATAGTAATCCTATCAAACTCGATGAGAACGATGAGAATCCGATCATTTACATGGATGCTGTGCAGAGATCCGACTCTGAGAAATGGCTTGAAGCCATGAAATTCAAAATAGAGTCCATGAAGGTCAATGATGTATGGACATTGATTGACCCACACGAAGGGATAAAATCCATAGGGTATAAGTGGGTCTTCAAGGGGAAGAGGGGCGTAGATGGAAAGATGAAGATCAATAAAATCCATCTGATTGTCAAGGGGTATCATCAACATTATGATATAGACTATAACGAGATGTTTTCTCCTATGACAATGCTCAAGTTTATTTGGATTATGTTTGCGATAGTTGTCCATCTGGACTATAAAATCTGGCAGATGGATGTGAAAATAGTTTTCTGAATGAAAAGTTGGATGAAGAGATGTATATGATACAACCTAAAGGATTCATATTTATAGATGAGTCTAAGGTGTGCAAGCTTCAAAGATCCATTTATATACTGAAGTAGGCATCTCGGAGTTGAAACATGCATTTTGATAGGACGATCAGGACGTATGGGTTCGTTAAGAACAGAAAAGAGCCCTGCATATACAAATGGACTAATGGTCCAGCGATTGTATTCCTTATGTTGTATGTGGATGATATTCTCTTAATCAGAAATGATGTCCCTACATTATAGAAAATAAAGAACTAGCTATCATCATAGTTCTCCATGAATGATCTGGGAGAAGCTTCCTACATCCTAGGGATGAAGATCTATAAAGATAGATCTAAGAGGTTGCTTGGGTTATCCCAGTCTACGTATATTGATACTATACTGAAGAGGTTCAGCATGGAGAATTTCAAGAAAGGCTATCTACCGATGGCCATAGAATTTTTCTCTTAAAGAGGAATTGTTCGACAACACCTCAAGAGAGAGAGCATATGAGTAGAATTTTATATATTTCGATAGTGGATTCTATCATGTACGTCATGATGTGTATGCGATCAGATGTGGCATACTCACTAAGGATAGTGAGTAGATACCAATCTGATCTAGGAGAGAACTACTGGAAGGTTGTTAAAATAATTCTAAAGTATTTAAAAAATACTAAAGACCAGTGGCTTATTTACGATAAGTCTGACTTGAGACTTGTGGGGTTTACAGACTTTAGTTTTTAATTTGATCATGATGATAGTAAGAATATGTCAGGATATGATTTTACCCTTAATAGTGAAGCTATCTATTGGAAGAGCTCCAAGCAGCACACCGTAGCTGACTCAGTTTGCAAGATGGAGTATGTTGCTGCATTAGATGCTACCAAAAAAATGGTGTAATTGAGAAAATTCATCACCGAGCTTGAAGTAGCATCCTCCCTTGATGGTCCAATTCTACTCTACTACGACATCTCTGGAGCCATTGCTCAGGTAAAGGAATCAAAGGCACACCAATGGACGAAGCATATTCTGCGCTGCTACCATCTTGTTCGAGAGATAGTGGATCAAGGTGACATCGATCTTCAGAAGATCGATGGAAAGGAGAACCTAGCCGACCCATTCACTAAAGCTGTTATGGTGAAGGAGTTCAATGACTTCAAGTCAAAGATGAATATTGGATACTGCACCGATTGACTTTAGTCCAAGTAGAAGATTATTGAGAATAGTGTCCTAAAGCCAATCATCAGTTTATTGATGATTGTGTTAATTTTTATATTTATATATGAATTATAAATAAATAAAAATTATTTTTATATTTTTCATCATAAATTTTTTCATCGTTTAATGAACTCCTATGTTGTGATGAAGTCCTTAGAACTATTTAGGATCGATAAAAAAGGATTTATCATTTAGTTCTTAAATTTGTTTGCGACCAAATGATACGTTGTTACTAAGAACGATATTATTTATCAAGTATGGGTCATTGTGTGCCATATGGATTGGTTGTTCTCTTAATCAAGGAGTGTGTAGACACTGGTATGGCATGTAGGTGAGATGTAGGGATACATCTGCACTGAACGTGACCAACTCTAAAGCTTTTTTGCTGTCAAAATTTGCTTTGATGGAATATGGGTATAAGTATCCCTCTGACCTGAGATCACCATGGTGACTTTTAAGTAACTCACTGTATTTTCATATTGGACTACCTAAATTTTTAATTCAATGATGGAATATTTTTGGGCATAGTGAAGTACTTGAAGAGTCGGTGTATGAATCAAGAAGGGATTGACCACTCCGATTTAGGAGCTATGTTTAATTATATTTTAATTTAGCAAAAACTTTGATCAGGATAGTCCTTGTGAGGGGTCATAGGACTAATTGCTTTGAGACATGATTTGGATGTACTTTTAAGGTTGACAGTTTAACCCTGAATCATCCTATACACAGAGGTCAAAGAGATAAACTATACGGTAACCATATTCGCATAGATTCTGAATGTTGCAATTGCAACTATTCGACCTATCCAAATGTTGGATACCATTACTAGATGGTTAGTTTGATTAGTACAAAAATTGATTTATATACTACCAGCTTAGATTCGAACCTGCAGAGTCACACATATTGTAGAATCCTACCTGATCTGATGGATGGTAAAGAGTCCCATCGAACTGGAACTCTATGGTCAAGAATTTCACTAGATTGAAACTCTGTAATCGAGAGTATAGACTCCGTGATCATAAGTTCTACTCCTTTTGGGCACCGGGGTCAAGAGTTCCACTAGTTTGGGACTCTTCGATCAAGATTTCATATCGATGGACTTTGTTATCTGGTTACCCACCAAATTTGGACTCTATGTTTATAAGAGATTTAATTAGTGATTTGGCCACTAATTAACTCAATTTGATTAAATAATTATTTTTTGTTTAAGTTCAATTTAATTGGATTCAGTTGGATTTGACTCGATTAGGTTATGAGATGACCTAATCACTAAGAAGGTTTGATCCATGATTTGATTAGAGGTTGGGCTTGATCAATTTTGATTTTATTAGGACTTAATTGAGCCTAATTAAGCCTAAATTTGTTGGATTTAATTTGATCTAATTAGGCCTAGCCAAAGTTGGCTGAGTTAGTGCAATTGGATAAGGTTCCCTATAGACTAGTTTGACTAGTCTACTTCTCCCTTGCGCCACCTAGGTTTGCACCATCCTCTTTGCACATGGGAATGAGATTCTCGTGTCCTCTTTTCCATGAATAGAGGGTGCATGTCCAGCTATCCCACATCCTAAAGGGATAAAGGCTGGTTGGTTGTCATTCAAATTTAAATGGAGTTTGAATTTGAATGGGCAACCACCCATTCTCTTATCTTGCGCCATGCCCAAACTTTCTGCACCTACTTTTCTCTACAAGAAATAGTTTCTCGTAACTTTTCTCCACGCTGAGAAGGGCGCATGCCTGGTCTCTTCATGCCCCAAGTGGATAGGAACAAATTGGTTAGTGTTTGAATTCAAACAAGACTTGAATTCAAATGAATAACCACCCATTCAAATCTTTCCACACACGGTTTTGACTATGATTGGCACAAAATTATGTAGACCCATAATATCGCTCGAACGCCAATCATCCTTGACATCACAACCATCGATACCATGTTGCGGAAGCCCCTGATCTTTAGCACAGGCCTGAAGAAATCTGTAACATTCTCTATGGGCAACAAACCATAGATCCAACACCTAGATCTATGCTGGGGTACCTCCCTCATTGGACTTGAGGGAGGTGCCCCCTCTCTCTAGGGCTTCTTCAAGAACCTAGGGCAACTATACTAGAGAGAAGAGAAGAAGAGAGAATTAAGGGAGAAAAGATCTGTATTGATTTCAATCTTGAAAATCCTGATACAACCTATGTATTTATACATAGCCATTAGGCCCGACCAAAAACTTCCATGGCTAATCCAATACATGAAAGCACTCATCGAGCTCATGTACACCCATGTCTCCCATGCTCTCATTCTCTGGATCTAGACTCGACCCATATATGAATTAGCCATCTTAAGACCTCTCAAATAAGGCCTTAAGATCTCTAGGATCAACTTAGACCCTAGCCCAAAATAGATCCTCGCGTAACTCTGTCCGTGCACTAAGCCAGCTCAATCTCAACACTGAGCTGGCTAAGTTCTACTAGGTTAGCTCAGTCTGAAACTAAGCCGACCCAGTTCTGTGTCATGCCAGTAGTCCCAAATGCATAGCTCTCTATTTTGCCTATACACTGAGACTTAGCCGATCCAATTTTGGATTGAGCCGGCTAACCTAAAGAAAATCTTCTTTCTACAATCTTGATTCTCTAACTTTGGTTTCTTGCTTCACCTTATATTTCAGATCTTCGAAGCACCAACCAAGCCTCTGAAATCTTCAGAGCCAAACTCCTGACTCCTCTCATGGCCTTCCAAGGCTTGGGAGCACCATAAATCCTCATAATCTCCATCTTGGTGCTCCCAAACTTTGGCAAACCCCTCAACAATGCCTTCCTGCACGATCATATTATCCCTGCGCACTCGATAACACCTATGCAAACATCGCCTCCGCCAATTCTCTTCAGCTATTGTGTACCTTTGAGGCCTTTGGGATGACTGCCTCCATCACTGAAGATTTGTGCTTGCTTCTTGGCACCATCTTAGAATTATAGGATCCCTTCTGCTTAGCAGCTGCATCACTTTTTCTGGACTTTTCTAAAAAACCTATAACATTTCTACACCAGCACATGCTGTACCATCTAACACGATCTTCTTAGAGCTACGTCTATCCACTTGCACATGCTGCTCCACCTAAAATTGTGCATCACCGACGCTCTGAACTCATGCCAAATTTTCTCTCCACTTGTGAAGCCACCACTATAGAGCTCCACTTATATCCAAAGTCCATCTGATGCCATAGAAGTTGACTCTATCATCGAGTCCCTCGAGGCCAACCACTCAATGCTACACTACTGAGTCTACCACTGTACCTCGAACACCGTCCCTATCTCTTCGAACTCTCCACACTCCGTGGATCCCTTCAAAGCCATCTTGGATACCTCCATAACCCACGGGCACCTTCGAAACTCAAGAGCTCATCCAACTCTTCTGAATCCAATGACTGAACCATAGAAAATTTTATCCTAGTCCTTCTCTTCTATCCCTACACCAACCATCGCTTCAGTTGCACCTGGAGAACCATCCTCCACTTAAACTGCAACTCTCCCTGATGCTTCTATAGAAAAAACCTGATCTATGATATTTTTGACTGTCTGAGACCTCCTGACGCTCCCTGAGACCCTCTAGCTCTTCCTGAGATCTGTACCCAATCTTTCTGAGATATCACTGATACTCTCTATTGAGATACACTCCTCAGCTGCTGCACCACCGAGCCTCTCTTAGCCCCGTGCCTCTAGAAAAGTGCTCCTGCAGTACTCCAGCGCTTTCTAATTCATCTCTGCACCGCTCTAAGCCATCCAGTCCTAACTTATTGGACCTTCAAGGATCATCCATCTCCATCACTCCCAAATCTCTACAAATCTATGCTCTGATCGAACTGCTGAATATATCTTTGACTACTTCTCCATCTTTCTGACACTGAAGGACGTATAGTTGCTTCTTTAGCCTTCCTTCAATCATTACCCCTTGATAAACCTTCCTTCAATAGTCCTACACTGCCCATCTTCCTAAAAAATTTTGATGCTCTCTACTGAGATATCTTCCTCAGCTACGACACCGTTGAGCCTCTCTCAGCCCTGCATCTCCAAGGAAGTGCTACTGCAGCACTCTAGCACTCTCTGTCTATCACATAACCATCATACATCCTGATCTTTCCACCAAGACCGATCAGCAAATTATGCACCAAATCCTTCCATCCCAAAATTTTTTTTTTTCATTAATCCTCTCAACCTCCACCTTTAACTTGTTACTCCCGGTTGGCCAAACCATAGTAATAACAAAGATAGATTTGAGACATATCATGGAATCCTTGTGCAGATTTTTGATTTCACCTTGTATGACTTTTTCTTTCCTTTCATGCACCATCAGGCTCTGATACCAGATGTAGACCCATGATATCGCTTGAACATCAATCATCCTTGATATCACAAGCACAGATACCATATTGTGAAAGCCTCTGATCTTTAGCACGGATCTAAAGAAACTTATGACATTGTCTATGGGCAGCAAACCATAGATCTAACACCTAGATCTATGCTAGGGCACCTCCCTCCTTGGGCTTGAGGGAGGTGCCCCTCTCTTTAGGGCTTCTTCAAGAACCTAGGGCAACTATACTAGAGAGAATTAAGAGAGAAAAGGTCTATATTGATTCCAATCTTGAAAATTCTAATACAACTTATGTATTTATACATAGCCATTAGGCTCGACCAAAAACTCTCCTAGCTAACCCAATACATGAAAGCACTCACCGAGTTCATGTACATCTATGTCTCCCATGCTCTCATCCTCTAGATCTAGATCCGATCCATACATGAATTAGCCACCTTAAGATCTCTCAAATAAGGTCTTAAGATCCCTAGAATTAACCCAGACCCTAGCCCAAAATAGACCCTCACATAATTCTGCTCATGCACTAAGTCGGCTCAGTCTCAGCACTAAGTCAGCTAAGTTCCACTGGATCAGCTCAGTCTGAAACTAAACTAGCCCAGTTCTATACCGTGCCAGCAGTCCCGAACGTGCAGCGCTCTATTTTGCTTGTGCACTGAGACTTAGCCGATCCAGTTTTGGACTAAGCCAGCTAACCTGCAGAAAATCTTCTTTCTATAATCTTAATTTTTTGACTTTGGTTCCTTGCTTCATCTTATGTCTCAGATCTCTGAAGCACCAACCAAACTCCTGAAATCTCCAAAGCCAACCTCCTGACTCCTCCTGTGGCCTCCCAAGGCTTGGGAGCACCATAAATCCTCATAAATTAAATAGTGGATTTTTTTGGGCATGCGATTATCAGAGAAAGAGAGAGATACTTAGTCCGTGAGCCCCCTTCTATGTAGAGAAAATTCAAAAAAATCTGAAAAAAAAGTTTCAGAGAAATTAGTGCGCAGGGTTTGGGTGAGAGTGCTGCCCTAAGATTTCGACCTAGGGTTTGGGAAGAGTTTGTGTGAGCTATGAGTGTCGTGAGCCCACCAAATTTTAGGAAGAACTTCTTCTACCTCTCTACTACATCTACTGATGATCCAGAGTATTCGAAGATTTCATAGACGAAGATCAAAGTAGTTCGGTCAACAACAACCGTCGAAGCTTTCGGATCTCGAGCTAGCACTCAGGATGAGCTAATCGGGACTAGGAGTCTCATGTAGATGATCCACGAAGGTCAGACATATTATGTGGCGCATCATGATGAGTGGACCTCTCCAACAATGATTAAATTATGGTATATGGCTACCCGCGTAAGGTATCGTGTTCTGAACACGTAGAACTAATAGTAAATACTTACTGCTATTGATTCAGATTTCAAATTTAAAACATGTATATCATATTTAGATCTTATGTGTAGAATTTTTTTGATATGATCGATAACTAATAATTAATTAGATTAATTATATATTCTACTATAATTAATAAATTTTCAAAAAAAATTTGAAAATAGTGCAAGAAACCCTGCACTGCACACTTTCACGACGATCGACCGAAGTCACCGTACGCCTCTCCGATGAACTTGAAGACTCCCATGGATCTGACTGCTGCTTCGAGCTTCTCGTAATCCTTCCATCGTCGTCTTCCTGTCGGCTCGATCAGCTGCCGACTGATAATGACCAGTCAAAGTTCCACCACAGTACCTCTCTCCCTCGATCGGGGTCCGCCACTGTTCTTTCGCCAACGCTGCTCACCAAAGCCCATGTAACCATCAAAGGATACAAAGGCCGATCGAGAGCCCACCCATCTTAAAGCATCGTGATCTACAGACCGCTTGTGAATCATAGTCTATAGACCGTCGGTCCACAAGCTGGTCTATAGATCGGATCCACATACCCAAAAAAAAAAAATCTTGCTCTTCAATCTGTAAGCACCATGAGATGAAAGGTATAATTTTTCATTAAATTTAGATTTTTTTTAAATCTTTAGATAATTTAAAATTACTTAGATTCTGATTTTGTCTTTATTTTTTCACATATTTGCTATTTTTCACATCAAACACCCACATATCTTACTATTATATGAACTAGAAACATATACATTAAGTTTGATTTTATAATTTTTACTATAAGCATCATAATTAAAAATTTTAAATACATATAAAATTTAAATTTTTTTCTTATCATGACTATTGATAACTTAAAAGATGCACAAACTACAATGGAAAAGAAACTAAAAACTATCAAAAAAATCTAATCAACCTTTCAAGAATCTTTAAACCAGATCCGTCATTCTTTAAACCAAATTTACTCTAACATTAGTGAGCTCTGTGCTACCCAAGTAAATAGCTACATAGACATAGCAAATGTTATAGGTTAATAGATAGAATGCCAATTATCCCTAAGAGAGTCGAGAATAGAAAAATAACCTGTAGAAGATTATTCTTCTAGTATTCAACCTATTCATCGATCTTCTTCACAAAATCTTAAGTCTACTAGTAGCCAGAGTCATGTCATACATACTAATGAGTCTTTTCAGGCATCCCCGACCTATAAAACAGTTTCTCCGATTATCTACCACTCCACAAATAATTTTGAGGGTTATCATTATCCTAGGATAGATGAATATGATAGAGAAGGTTTTGAAAAAGAAGTAGAGCCAACAAATTTCATACTTAGAAATTCTAGATAGCCTACTAGGTATGTACGAAATCCTATATACTTTAGACCCCAAGAACAATAATATAGAGTATATCTGCATAGATATAAAAATTTAGAAGAACTACAATAAATTGATCCACATATTTTCGAACATTACATCAGTTCCTCGTTAGAGTCGAGTTCTTTTCAGTCAGGAAGAAATGATAGGAATCAGGGTTTACATACTTATTCAAGAAGGAAGCATCGTTAAATCCTAATCCTAATTTTTATGAATTTAATTTAGATTATTTTATTTTATTTTTATTAAAAATCTTAATTTTATTAAGACTCTATAAAAAAAAAGTTTTATTGGATTTTAAGTCATCTGTTAGAATTTTATTAGGTTATGTTTTTGTTTATCTATTTAAAGACTCCACCTATATGGAGAAAAATAGATCCAAACTATTGATTGAAAAATTATGAAAACTAAATTCTTAGGTTTTTATTTTTTTTAAATTTTTTTCTTTTTCTTTTTCTTTTTTTGGTTTTGCATCATCCTTCCAAATAGAAGAAGCCAGGTTCTAGTTCACACGGCGGAGAAAAATGAGGGGAATATTCTATGGATTTAGCACACAGTTCTCTTTTTTATGTCATCCTCCAGAAACTTTTATATGATATACTGTCAACCTGAGAACTTATTCCCTTATAGAACAATTGATACTGGTCCATTAGGGAACTTTGTATGAAGCCAAGTCCCTGCAAACCAGTTGAGTGGAGGTATCTCATCCTAGCACGCAGAGATGCCAACCAAAGTGTCCATTTAATTATGCTCATGGCCATTGACCATGAGAGTCTGAAACATTGGCCGGCAGTACCTTTTTGTTCTTTTTCTTGGTAGCTCTGACTTGTGCCAAGAAAACAAACGGCAACACCAGTTTGCTGCTTTCAAGAAGAGCAACCTTAGAAAAATACAAGGATTCCAACACTAGCTAACAAGAAATAGTTTTAGCAGCGGAGCCACCAATTGGTTGTGTTACGACCTTCTGTTGGTTGTGTTACGACCTTTCTGTCTTATTTAAAACAGCAAGGACAGCAAAGAAAGTAATGACAACAATAAAAACAAGGGATCTTCCACTTAGACCATCGGAACACTTGCCATCTCATTGTTTACTTAGATTGGACAAGCTAAGATACTGACAAAGCGGTCAAACAAGTTGGGTGTACAGATTGGCCAAGTAGCATCTTGTTTGTCTAGCCGGTGGCAACTAGCAAAATCTATATCCATTTGGAGATGGATTCGTTCAGACTAATAAATAGACTGTTCAGTTGGTTAGCTTCAATTTGGATGATTTATGGTAATTAACCAACCTTTGCTAAGTACATCTGTATAATTCTATCTTAAGCACTTGCACTGGGGGAGAGTCCTGAGTTCAAGTTTAGATGGTCTCTTTCCTTCATTGTTCTGAAAAAATAAAATAAAATCCAGGTTTTAATCTAATAGGTTAGATAAAAATTTGTTAATTTTTTCTAGATACAATTTTGCCACTCTTTTGGTTGGCTGCAGAGCTAAGTATGGGTTTGGAGCTAAAATATATAATTGGCTGCTTATTTTGTTGAAACTGGAATTGGTTAGCTGTTTTAGATTTTCTCATTTAGCCTACTTTTGTCGGATAAAGTTCAGCTTCAAATCATATCCATCAGAAGCACCTGTAGTTTTTTTTTAAAAAAAAGGAAAAAAAAATCCTCTAAATCTACTAATTTGAGGGGGAAATTACTAAAAAGATGATGCTAACAATGATTGGAACTCTTTGATCAACATGTTATTTTGGTTTTTGTAGTTTCAGGTAATGAGCTGCCTGTACATCGATATATCAACATAAGCAGCAAACTGTCACTATTTTCAATTTCAATGTAGCTTGGATTATTTCCTTGCTCTTTGAATAAGGATTTGGTTCATATATACTTCATGATCCACTTGATAGTCAATCCTAATGTCATTTTCCTTGACATGAGCACTTGCATTAGTACTGTTGGAGATCGACGCCAACCCTCTAAACCAACTCAACAATTTTTGCTAAAAGATAGTCGCAATTGCTATGTCCAACCTAGATTTAAATACAATTTTATTCAAAGACAGCTAATGTACGAAGAGAAACAAAGTTAATTTGTTAGCTACAAGCAGATCAATATAGTATTGCCATTGATAATTATTAGCAATTTTTAATGAAGATGGTTTCTTTCATACATGATATACTACCTGGATAGATTTTTATTGGGAACCTTGATGTAGATTAATGAGAAAATGTTCAGATTGTTCATATATAAGAAAATGCCAGGAAATCCATTGTTTACTCTTCAAACTTGCAAAGATACACCCATAGGGACCTGTATACAGAGAAGAGGTGAGATGATGCATTTTTGCAAGTGAAAAAATTGTTTACTAGTTGCTACTAATATATGTTTAAACAACTTGTACTCATAAACGAAAAAGAACATGCTTTTCATAGATTAAAAAGTTCATGGAAAACAAGTATCTTCAATAAAAAACTTTGGTTAAGTTGCCTTCCTATTTATATATGGGAATGGACTTGAAGAGAGAGAATTATTAATTAGTTATTTGGAAGAAGACTCGAACTAGAGAGAGGATTCAAACTGCTCTCAAAATAGTCAATGACTTTAAATTATATCATGGACATGCATCTACCACCAAACCAATTGGCCGGCTTGCAAGAGGAGCCCACAGTTTGTGGCCATGGAGCAACCGGGAACCGGCATTGGGTTTCGGAACCTCGAGCCACCACCGGCTAGAACCCATGACGCACGGCGGCTGTAGCTACCGACAGCGTACCCCATTCTACCATCTCATATCCACTTGACACTAACTTATTTGATGCTTCCCCCATTGAAATGGTCAGGAACTGCACCCAACCATTGCCAAAGAAGTACTTACATATATCTTATGGTGTTTCTTTTGACTTCTGACTTCCTTCTTGGTAGGTGGAATAAGCTCTAGAAGAGCACAAATGATTTCAAAAGAGTTTTCTTTATAAAAGAAGGTTTTCTTGTTTCTATCCAGTGGGATATTTTGTTAGTTAGGCCAAGAGATGCTCATGGATGGAAGAACGTAAGGGAGAAGAGTGATAGGTGACATCGAGTGGATGGCGTCACCACCCATGTTTTTGCTTTTGAATGGCCTTCTTTCTTCTTTATTAGATCCATGCACGCATGAGGAGTTGCTGCTTGTGGCTTCTCTTTGGAGAAGCACATGGAAGGAATCACCATAATTAAAAAATCTCTGTCAAAAGAATATTAGATAAAGGGCCGGTTTGGTTGGATATGTCAAATTACAAGATAATTGATGATTTATAGAACTCATTTATCTAAAAAAATAATTATAAAAAAAATAATTTTTATTATATTTAATTAGTAGATATATTACTCCAAAAAATAATACTGAGAAAAGATTATTATGTTTAGTTGGAGATAATCATATGTAGAAATATAATAAAATTTATAAATATATTCTTCAATATAAAATAATTTTTTACTACTAAGATAATATTATTATCTTCAATTAGTTTTTATATAATAACTATAATCACATAGCTTTTGCATAATGCCATCTCCATCTTAATCTTTTATAAAATCTCTTTACTGAATGAATTTAGAAAGGCATCAGAACAAATTCAATGATTACATATATAGCTTTATTGAGGATTTCTTTATCAAGTATGAATTATCATCACTCAGAAATTTATCAAATATCAATCTTCCATAGTATTTATTTTATCTTCTCTTTTTAAAAAATAAACATGAAATCCATCAATTTTTTTACCATCTTTCTTCTATTTTTTATACCAAACATGCTGACATGAAATTTATTTTTCTATACCAGATTATCCTCAACCAAATAGATCTAAAGAGAGTAGAAGAGGCGTTCAGATCTATTAATTAATAAGAAGCCACTGCTATACTATACCTTGATATTCTTGGATGCTTTTAAATTTTTATTGTCATTAACTATAATAGCAATAATAACAGGTATTCACCAACTTTTGCTTAGGATTTTTTTTCCCCTAAAATCAAGATTAAAAAAGTTATTAAAATAGCTATTATTCCAATTGTTTGTTACTGCAACAAAAATAGCACAATAGTTATGCTGTTGGTCATCAAGGAATTAGCTAGTATACTACAAGAAAATAGAGTATTAGCGATGAAATTAGTGATAGTAAAATTACTATCATTAATAATTTTTTTACTGACATTTTTAAAGACTAAAGGTTAGCTGTCTCTAATAGTTATTAGTAATAGTTATTAATTAGCGATAGTACTAGCGACGATAATAAGCCATCGCTAATACTAAGTAATTTATTTTTTAATTAAATTTTATTATTATTAATGATAGTAGATAATTATTAGTAATAGTATTTTATCATCGCTAATAAAAAATAATTTTATTTTTTAATTAAATTTTATTATTATTTGGGATGATAGATACTTATTAGTAATAGTATTTTGCTGTCACTAATAAAAAAATAATTTTATTTTTAAAATTAGATTTTGTTATTATTAGCAGTGATGGATACTTATTAGTGATGGCGTTTTATTGTCGCTAATAATAGTTTTTACCAACGGCAAATAGCAACTAAGAAATCTACTATCGTAAAAACCAAAAAAAATAATTATAATTAAAACTAATTTTTTTAAAAAAATTAAATTTATTAATGATGGATTTGGTCGTCGCTAATAGTCAGCAATGCGTTGCTAATATAGTATTAGCAACAATAAAAACACCATTGCTAAATTTAAGTTGTTTATTTTTTTCTAAATATAGTATAATTTTAGAATTTAAAATCTATCTTCATTGTTTATTATCTAAATAATTATTATTCGAGTATAATCATAAAAAATCACTTCAATCCGATAGACTTAGCAATGTCGATCAATAAAATTTAATTTTGATGATCACAAATAAATATATGATAATTTGATAGATAGAGAACACCGATGGATCCAAAAATTTATAAAGATGATTTTGGTAATATTTATAGTATATTATTAAAATTTTACTTCAATCAGATATCATTATCATGGTCAATTTAGCACTGAATGATTTGGATCGTTAAATAAAAAATGAATGATCAAAAGACCAAACGACGTTCGATTATAAGATAATTTTTTAGATAAATGATCTTTGCTATTATTTTGATCATTTATATGATGATAATTATAAAATTCAAACCACACATATATTAATAATTTAAAATTATATATCTCTTGATACTTCTTAAAGTCCTTAAGTAATTATGCTTATGCTTTTGTAAGATTTGCTTAACATGGATGATTCATACATGTGCAGTTTAGATTTTATGATCACAATCATATACATTATTAAAATAGTAGCAAAGATCATTTATCTAAAAAATTATTTTAATCGAATGTGGTTTGACCTTTTGATCATTCATTTTTCATTTAACAGCTAAAATTATCCCATGCTAAATTGATAATGATAATGATGTTTGATTAAAATAAAATTTTGATGGTATTCTACAAATATTATCAAGATCATCATTATAAGTTTTCAGACTCATCGATAGTTTTTATCTATCAGATCATCAAATGATCGTTCGTAGCCTTCGAAATTAAATTTTATTGATCGATATAGCTAAGGCTATCGGATCGAGGCAGTTTTTTGTGATGATACTCTAATGATAATTATTTAGATAATGACTGATGAAGATGGACTTTAAATTTTAAAATTATATCATATTCAGAGAAAAATAAAAAAATTTAAAATTAGTGATGACATTTAGTGAAGACATTTTTGCCATCGCTAATACGGTATTAGCAACACATCGCTGACTATTAGCGACGGCCAAAACCATCGCTAATAAATATAAAATTTTAATTTTTTTTTATTATAACTATAATTAAATTAATTAATTACCGACGGCATCGCTAATAATTTTAAAAAATATTTATTTAAAAATTTATAAAAATATTTTTTAAAAAATCATTAGTATTAGTGATGGCTCTCTATTTTTAGTGACTGAGTCATCGTTTTAAATACTTCTATCTATGGTATTAGGGACGACCAATTTGCTATCACTAATACTCCATTAATTTTTGCTCTTCCCATGATTCTTCTCCCGTTGGCATCCAAACCCCCCTCAAAACATCCTCCTCCCTTCGATCCCTCTTTCTTCCCTCCCACTCCATCCCTCCCTACCCCATTCCTTCGACGTCCCGTGGCCTCGAGCCTACATCCTTTCACACCTGTGACCACTCTCTCACCGAGGCCCAAACCCTCCTTTCCTCCCTCCCCACCTCGATCCCTCCGATCTCACGGCCCTAAACTTGCGTCCCTCTATGCCTGCAACCATCCTCTCACTGCACTTGCACCCAAACCCTCCTCACCCCCCAACCCTCCTTTCCTCCCTCCCCGCCCCATTTCTCTGGTCCCACACAACCTCGAGCCGTAGTGAGATGAAGAAGACCGATCGAGGTGAGATCGATAATGATGACCATCGGCCACCACTGCCCCAGACCATGATGGAGGACCTCCTCCTTCTTGTGGTTGCCTTGCAGAAACCCCTTCACCGACGTTCCTTGTATTTTCTACTTCCCGTGCATCCTCCTTCCTGACATCCCGACCTCTTCGGTGCCTCCTACGCCATGGCTCCGAGCCCACCACCCTAGCCCCTCCTCGCCCGAGCCCATCAGTGCCTCCTACACAGTCACCCTAACCTCGCCTCAGTCGTGGCTGCTCCAATCCCACCCATGCCTCCTATGCCTGAAGGGAAATCCTGATTTCCTGGTCCAGGTTCGTCCAGATCTAATTAGATCAAGAGATATATTTCAAAAATTTTCTTTTGACCTTAATCAGATCTTGATATGTTTCAGATCTGATTCTTATTATTTTAATAAATAAAATAAAAGAAGATAAATTAAATCAAATTTAATTTACCTGATTTGGGTAATCCTATTATCCTGTAGATGATCCTGATTGCAGCGAAAGGTTCTGGATCTCAGCCACGCAAGCGCCTGGCCTCTACGGTATCCACTGCGGCGTTGGATCTGGAGAATCTCGTCTCTATCACACCTCCAAAAGATCTGGATCATTTGGAGCATCTTCAAAATCTCTTTGTGAAGATCTGCCAGTACGATACTCGTTATGTTACAACAAAAGCTGCAGTGTCCTTTCTTAAGCAATTCTTGCTTTTGATCGCCTTTCCTTGATCTGAATCGCACCAAACTAAATCCAAAACCTTTTGGACGTGAGAGCAAGGGGAGAAGAGAGTATGGCGTGGAGAAGGAGGGGAGAGGCAGCCTTGGACGTGAGAAATCTCTTCAATAAGACTTAGGATTAGGGTTGGGCGCAGGGTCTTATTTATAGACTAAGCGTGATCCAACTCTTCTTCCTCTCACCAATCACAACCCTTTGTGAAATCAGATCTAAATCTGATTGGTGAAAAAGAGACCCTGGATTTCCTCTTAGAGGGGCGCCTAAGACCAGTCAAACTGGATTCTTAGTAAGAACTCTGATTGGAATCCAAAAGGGAGGTGGAGTCCTTGTCCAACAAGGACTCCTAGGCGCCTCCTACTTGGGCTCACGCCACCCTTGGCGTGCGCCCTTCTCCTTGCCAGGTTCTGGCAGGGGGACATGCCCCCACCAGCTCTCCAATAGGTGCATGACATATGGTCAAAAGTCAAAGGGTCAATGGTCAACGTTTGACCAATCAAGGTAGACTTTTGACCAAGTCAAAGAACAAGAAAATGGCAGGTGACCAAAATTGGCAGGTAATGTCTTACAATTAAGACAACCTATTCTGACTTGGACAACCTCCAGTCAGACCATATGAAGGCCTCTGATTGAGCACAAACTTCTTTGGCTCAGTCAAGACAACTTTATTTATGATAGTAAAAGAAGAACGTTAGGTTCAATCGAGTGCTAGCACGATTTCCTTGAACCTAATTGAATCTCATTCAGATCAATTGAACTGGATCAGTTCAATTGATGATCACCAGATTCAAACCCTTGTTTGTGTGACCCAATTAGGTTCAGTTCTGTATGGTAATGGGATATGTCATGATCTCTATCATAGACATCATCGAAACTCCTTTCGATGGATCAGAACTCTTCTGATTCGAACAGCTAGAATGATCGATCATCTAAATCATTCTAATTGCTCCCAAAATCCACCAGTGACACCTAGCAGTATATGGTGGCAACCCATCAGAGCTGAATGCGAACCTCTTGGTGCAGCTACCTGTGTGATTCAGTTCTTCTATCTTGAGCCCCGATCAGATTAGGGTTAAGGTGAACTCGTCAAACCCTAGTCTCTGTCATATGATGTAATCATTCGATTCGAGTCCAATGTGAAAATCTAAATAGAAACTCTTTCTATTATTTCACTCTACCATGGCCATGAATTTCTGGACTTGATTCTCATGATCATCATAGGGCTACTCCTCTACCACCGAGGTAGATAGATCCCATCTTGATGCAATCCAGTTCCTACAATGAACATGTCACAGCCAACATACACCTCAGGGTTCCATATGGCTAGGAGACCGAGTAATGGTGTAGTCAAACTATAACACCCTCAAGGTGAACTGCCGATGCATCTCAGGTCAAAGACCAGAACACACTACTGCAGCATCGAGTCAGTCATTGACGAGAAGGTAGACTCCCTAATGACTACTCGAGGTGGTCACGCTCAGTGCCCTCGTTCTCTAACGAGTACCTGTACTCTCGCTCCAGTGTCTCCACACCGTAGACTCAAGACTCATCTACTAAAGAGAAGCGATCGTACACCAACCTTTCGGATCAATCACCATCCTCATGATGATCCTATGGTCGGGAGCTGTTTATGAGTTAATAATGATTATTCATGTCTTAAATTTTCAACTCTTGAAAATATGAATTATCATTTACCATTAATCAAAGATGTATCAAAGACACTAAATACACATGTGTGATAGAAAATAACCCATTTCATTAATTTATAGTCAAAATTATAATTTTGCCCCTAGAGTGTATTACAAGTGTCAGCCAATTCTGGCTTCTAGGGCACATATATCTAACAATCTCCACTTGTTCCTAAGCCAATTGGCTACAAGTCTAAGTCCCATCTTCTCAAGGTGGGCTTCGATCTTCTGCTGGCCCAATGGCTTTGTCAGTGGGTCTGCCACATTATCTGCGGAGTTGACTCTCTTGACCTCAACGTAACCTTTCTCAAGGTAATCGCGGATGAGATGATATCGCTGTTTGCTAGGAAACTCTTCCAGCACAAACAGTCTGCCCAGATGTCGACTTTCGATCATCTATATCGGATATGAAGTCCGGATCTGTGTATCCCTGAACTTTGGAGTTCTCCATTACCAAAGACCAACATCATATATCCTTAGTTCTTCTCAAGTACTTAAGGATACATTTCACAGAAGTCCAGTGTTTTTCACCTGGATTTGACTGATATCTGCTTGTGACACTCACAGCATGGGCTATATCAGGTCGTGTACATAGCATGGCATACATGAGGCTCCCTATTGCAGAAGCATAAGGGATCTTGCTCATGCGTTCTATTTCCTCAGGTGTGGCTGGGCACATCTTCTTAGAAAGATGAATACCATGTCTGAAGGGTATTAATCCCCTCTTAGAGTTTTCCATACTAAACCTCTTAGTACTTCCTCTATGTACATCTTCTGTGAAAGTCCTAGCATCCTATTCGGTCTATCCCTATAGACCTTAATTCCTAAGAATAAAGGATGCTTCACCTAGGTCTTTCATGAAGAATTCCTTAGACAACACACCTTGATATTGATGTACATGGGAATATCATTCCAATATAGGAGGATGTCATCCACGTACAATCGAGGAAGACAACAGCGCTCCCACTGACCTTTTGAAAAAACACATGTTCCTCTTCATTTTTTGATGAAACTAAACTTTTTGATCACATCATTGAAATGAGTGTTCCAGCTCCGGAGTGCTTGCTTAAGTCCATAAATGGACCTTTTGCGAGCTTGCAAACCTTGTTGATCAGTATCACTGGATGTGAAACCTAGCGGCTGTTCCATTATAAGATATCTTCCTCAAGATATCCATTAGGAATGCCGTTTTCACGTCCATTGGCCATATTTCATAATCGAAATAGGCTGCAACAGCAAGCAATGTGCGGATGGATTTTAGCATATCTACGCGAGAAAAGGTATCCTGATAGTCAATGCTTCGCGTTGACTATAACCTTTTACACCAATCTAAGCCTTGAATGTCTCCACATTCCATCTGCACCAATCTTCTCTTGAAGATCCATTTACACCCAATAGGTACTATACCTTCTGGTGGATTACAAGGTCCAGACTTGGTTTGAGTGCATCGAGTCAATTTCTGAACTTCATTGTCTCAAGCATTTCTCGGAGTCGATATCTGATATCGCCTCGTTGTGTTTTGGGATCATCACCATGAGCACCATTACCTATGAGGAATATTTTCTCTACATCCTCTGAAATAATACCTAAGTATCTTTCAAGGGGACGGGAAACTCTTCCGATCTACGAGGTGGAGGAGGTAGTGTTCTTATTGGCTCAACCTGATTGGTTCCACTTGGTCCTTAGCTCGTTCTGTTTTGTGAGACTTTCTCATCAAGCTTAATCTGCTTCCAATGCCACTATCTTGAATAAAACTGTTTTTTCAAGAAATATGGCATGTCGACTCACAATCACATTGTGGTCTTCTGGAATGTAGAAATAGTATCCTAATGACTCTTTAGGATATCCTATGAATCGAGCTAATAAGGACCTAAACTCTAACTTGTCCACTTGTTGTCTTTTGACATAAGCCGGACAACCCCAAATTCTGAGATGACTCAGACTTTGGTTCTTACCGTGCCATATCTCATACGGTGTGTAGGATCGGTTTTAGAGGAACCCTATTCAGTAAATAAATTGAAGTTAATAATGAATGTCCCCAAAGAAAATCTGGAGGTCTGTGAAAGCTCATCATGGATCGAACCATACCAATAGAGTCCGATTTCTCCGTTCTGAAACCCCGTTGAGTTGAGGTGTTCCTGGTGGAGTCCATTGAGAGACTATGCCATTTTCCTTAAGATAGTCTAGGAATTCCCGGCTAAGGTATTCACCTCCTCGATCTGATCGAAGACCTTAATGGGTTTTCCAGTTTATTTTTCTACTTCATGTCTGAATTCTTTGAACTTTTCAAAGGCTTCAGACTTGTGTCTCATAAGATACACATACCCATACCTAGACAGATCATCGGTAAAGGTAATGAAGTAGACAAAATTGCCTCTAGCCGGCACATCAAATGGGCCGCACACATCAGTATGTACTAGGGCAAGGAGATCTGTGGCCCTCTCCCCATGTCCAACAAAAGGGAGTTTAGTCATTTTTCCTTGAAGACAAGATTCACAAGTTGGATATGACTCAAAAGTCAATGGACTCAATAGCCCATTTTTCTCCAATTTGTTAATCCTATCTTCTGCTATATGACCTAATCTCAGGTGCCATAGATATCTGTAGTTTGGACTATCCCTAGGTCGTTTGGCATTCACGTTTTGCTCGAATAATGAGCATACCTCCAGAAGGACCTTCCTTCTTATTCTTCAGGTTGGCCAGGTAAGTAGGGCAGTTCCGCTTCCAATGGTCGTCGCTGTTGCAATGGAAACACTTTTCTTTGCCATCGGCCTTTTTCTTCGGTTCTGCCTTCTTCTTCTTTGATCCTTCTACCTTTTGCTTTTTCACAGACTTCTTTTTCTTTCCATAAGACTTTCTTTTGGAAGAAGTCCGTTCCATAGCAAGAACTGAGCCTTTAGAACCTTTCATAGAAAGCTCAGCGGTAACCAGCATATTCATCAACTCGGCCAAGGAATTCTGAAGTTTATGCATGTGGTAATTCATGATGAATTGCCCATATGCATCAGTCAAGGATTGTAGAATAATATCGTTCTGCAAATCCAGTCCAACTTCACACCGAGCTTCTCAAAAGCTCTTCCAATGTCCTTGATCATTGTCAAGACAGATGATCTTGGACTGACTGCCCATCACGCATCTAGCCTTAAAAGTCATTTTATGACTGATATATTGGCTGCGCGACTCTGTTTCACCAAACATCTCCTGCAAGTGAGCCAACATATTGCGAGCAGCTCCGATATCTTCATGTTGGCGCTGGAGCTGCATTCAGACATCGAGCCCAACATGTAGTATCTGGCCTTATTGTCTTCGGTCAATCCATTTTTCCAGAGACGCTCTCTGTTCAGTGGATGGACGAGCTGGTAAGGTGGGAGGTCCTGGTCCAAAACATGTGTTAACTTCTCTGAACCCAAAAATAATTTTGTAGTTCCTGAGCCAATCTTTATAATTGGGTCCAGTCAGTCTATGTGTGTCTAGGATACGTGCCAGTGGGTTGGACGCAGACATTTTTTCTGTAGAGAGTCAAAGAATCTAGTTAGATACTGTAATTTTGTTGACCAATTTGTTTAGGGATTTTATTTTTAAAAAATTAGCTCCCACTATTTTTCTCGGATCCCTACACTCCCTCTGTAGAGATGCGAAAATCTCCGCGATTGGATGATTTCTAGTGGGTGGTGCGGTCTCACCAACTGACTCATCACCTCACCTAACAGTTATTGGTGATGGGTTAGCCAATGAGTGAAACAACTCTTGTTCAATGATTCTCTAATCATGGTGCACCAAACTTGGTCTCTTAATTTCATTGGATCTCACCGTATCCGAATATGATCCACTCCTTAGTTAAGTCAGACCCACCATTTGCTAGACTGGGTTCCTAATTGGGTCTCTCACCATATCCGAAATATTGAGCCCAACTCATCTCCAGCCCATAGCATCCAATGCCCTAATAGACATGGTTGCGTCTTCCGGTGCAACTGAGCCACTGTATCCAGCCGAGAACAATCAACCCCGGAAAGGGCCCGCAACGTCTACAATGGTGGAAGACTCTCGAAACTTAATCTTTTCTTAGGGAGAATTGATTCAGGTCTCATTAAACTAGACTTGGCTTAGTCATAACAATTATGACTAACCTAGTGGCATGGGTCAGCTCGGATTATTGACACCTCAGATCAGAACTGTGTCACAGATATGGCCAGGTAGTGAGACCGGTGGAAGAATATGCCGTTAACTCGCACAAGAACGCATTCAGGTCGAGTAGCTTCCAATTAAAAATCAGTCGATCGTCTGTGCCAAACTTACCTTAGACACCAAAATTGTTGAGTCAGAACCAATTGGGTTAGCCTATAATCCAGACTCTAACCTCTGAGCCTAATTAGGTCTTGCTTGATCGTGACTCGATCTTGACCAGACTTAATCCTATTAGGCTGGTCAATTTAAGCATTGTGATCCATCTAACCAATCTTATTCGGTTTGATCAACCGCTTAGAACC